>JAQFZM010000888.1:0-23489 GCA_034695785.1 Galumna obvia | reverse complement strand
ATTATGTATTTGAATTCGAGGATTTGTGCGATTTCTTTGATTAAATCAATACAATATCCCTGAAAGCGATCGTTTCCGGTCACAACCAAATCGTCGTCCAATTTCTCTGATTCCATACAATAGGGATTTCCCTAAAAATAGACCCATTTATTTATCCTTTCTTATATAATCCTTCAACTTTTGAGTACAAACTCACAAGAATTGTGACAACAGTTAAGGTCTTATTTTTAAGTGTCTGTCGATATCCTTCAGTCATGGCTTTAGTGTAGTTACTCATAAAAGTCACTTTATTTAGTGGCGTCCAATCGCCCACCTTTTCATAAATGAGTTCACTCTCACAATAAGACTCACAACAGGAGGTCTTCAATACAATGTAAAGATATTTCTTACGTGTTTTAAACCTTCTCGGGTCAGCTCAAGTAGTCTTAACCTAAAATCAGTTCTGGAACCGCTCGGATCAAACCTTATATGGGAAGTAATGCCATCGATATTAATCTGAAATTTGATTAAATGTCACTTTTTTCTTGTTTCGCATAAATTTGTAATAATATAATAGGAACTAGTAATTAGTAATTACCATGCGCATATAATTGGTGACAGCATTTCCATATTGCCAAGGCTCTTCTGTTTCACAAGAAATTGGTCTCACACTAACAGCCTGTGTTTGATCCAAATCATGGATTGCTTTTGCAAAAAGACGAACCGCATCGTAAACGAGACCCACTTCTGTCTACAAAACAAATAATCAAATAATAACTAAAAACTGTAACCATTTATTAAAATTATGGCTAAACTTATATTACCGTAAAATTCTGAACCAAATTCTGGAAAAATAAAAGAAATAAAAATTGATTTATAAAATATGAAATGAATTACCCTGGCTAATTGTTCACTAGATTCCCCTTTCCAATTAGAATACCTAGGTGGAGAGTTTTGCCAGTCTCTAATAACTTCATTATATTCACGACTATCTTGATCAATTAAACAGAATCCTGATATATTAGTGCCTCCATATTGATAGTCCTCTAAGTCAACGGTATGGACATCGAGTGATGTAAAGAAATAGTTGTGATATTCAGAGAGCATATCGACCTGTTGTGCGTGTTTTAACACTTTATTGATGTTCTCTCGCGTTACGTCTATTATAATATTTCTGATTCCGATTTTATGCAGTTCTTTAAATGTTGTCCGATATTCATTCGAAGCCAAAGGAAATTGTCGGACGACTATCCTTTTCTCTCTGAGCTCCGGATCCTTTAAGATCTCTTGAACTCTGACTAATGCTAATTAAATGGAATATAACTTAAATGATAACAATTTGTCAAATAATCTCAAATAAAACTTCAAACGAAATAAATATAATAAAAATCGATAAATAGTTTTATCAGTTTTATATAAAAAGTGTTTATCATTTGTTTGTCAGTTAATGTTTCGTTGAATTTTTGAAATTCGCGAAATTCATCGGCAAATGAAACGGTATATCATTTAAAATGATTTCAACTGAGATAAAGGGTATGCCTTTCTTTGAAAAAAAAACTTGAAATTTCAATTAAAATGATTGAACTGATTTGTTTCGATGATTTAATTTCAACGATTTGTCAGTGAATTAATTTCATCCAAAAACTAGTTTTCTATGAATTGATTTAAGAAATATTTGATAAAAATGAGAAGAAAATTGTACGCAATCTCTCTCTCATTGAAATTCTTGAAACACTAAAAACTAATTTATTAAACTTTTCTGTATTAATGATACTTTGATCAGAGGTATGTCAGAGGTATGTCCCTCAAAGTCTAGTCCATATAAAAAATGGCAACTCATTCAAGCAGTAAAACTGGTCTTTAGTTAAAAAAAACTAAACTGTTATCAAACAATTTCCAAGTTTTTATACATTAATTGATGGAATCGAAGGTCGTTTATAGTCTACTAATATTATCACTGAAATTGAGATATAGTAGTCAGGGGTCAACACTTGCCTTCATTTTCTTCGTAAAGAATGGCAAAACTCTTCCAATTTTTTAATTTAATTAAATCTCTGAATGCATTTCCTAAAGCGATCGGATGTGGAAATAGATTTATGGAGTGGTTTGAGGGCGGGTCGAACTTGAAGTCCCATCTGGTCTCCATATGTGGCATATGTAACACATCACAAGTCGACTGGACGTGAGCACTGGTCTCGACTGACTGGGGGCCGAACACTGCCGCCACCCCTTCTTGTAATAAAGTGCACACTATTCACAAACAAAGAATTAAATTAGACTTTTAAATACATTTCCTGTTTTTAGCGTTTAATTCAATTAAAATACAAAACAATTGATAAAAAACAAAATTCTTGAAAAAAAGTCACCCATTATTCTGTTCTGAATTGTTCTGTTCTTAAACCTATTCGGTGTTCATTGTTTTCTTTAATTAAAAGTTTTATTAAATTTGTTTGAAATAAGCAAGTTCCTTTATTTTATCAAAAGTTGAATTAATTAAAAATTTGATAAAAAATATAATTTAACTTAAATTATAAATATATTTAAGGAATGTATTAAAGGAAAGCCAATGCAATGAAATTATGGTCATTTAATGAAAGGTAATTATAGTGAACATCAGATTAAGGAATGAATTCAATTAATTATACCTCTTTTGGATGCTTGAAAACTGTCACATTTCTCAAGTCTTTCGACCTGAGCGATAAGCCGGGTATGAGGCAGTACTTTGTTGTCCGCATTTATTCTATCGACAGCATATCTAAAAGCGAGTTCAACTGCATCATCACCATGCTCAAATAATCCACCTAAAATATGAATTTAGCATGAAGTTAGCATGAAGTTAGCATGAAGTTAGCATGAAGTTAGCATGATCATAACTTAGATCATTGATCGTAAACATGAATGTAATTCCATTTATTTTAATGATTGTAATTAATCAGTGTTTTAGTACTTAAAGTATTTAACCCTTTTGTAAACTTATTAGAATTATTCCACAAATTTTCAAACATAAAAGAAAAACAATTGTTGTTAATCACTGTTAATGTATTAATGCATTCAAAACAAAAAAGTTAAGTTAAGTCAAGTTAATTGACTCTTTAAACTATTTAAACTATTAAAAGTATTTAAACTTGTAAATTTCTAAATACTTTAGTTTTTGTTTTTAGATTTTTCTTCAAAATTAGTGAACATTAATTACATCGAGTGCTGACATTTTGTATCCTTACATCATTTAATGACAAAAAACTAATTTAGACAACAATTATATTGCTAATCGACAAATTACCATGCACACACTTAGCGTCTAATTTTAAATATATGTTAATTAACCTTAAATCGAGTCTTTCATAAATTAAGATAAACCAAAATTTTGACTCTTCCTAACCCTTCACTCGGTTACAGAATATTCACTCGTTATTATTCTTTTTTTTTTGTTCTAGATAAATTGCATCGCGACTTCTCCAGAGACAATTAGGTCTATTATTGTTTTTATTATTTAAATAATTTACTTATTAAATAGTTTATTAGAGTTAGAAATAGTTATTAAAGTTAATGTTTTCCGGTTTAAATTAATATCTCTAAGAAATGACTTAAAATTTATCATATTTTTGGTCAAAACATTAAATATTTGGTTAAAATATAATTAGATTTAATCGATTAATTACTTTAATATCTCTTATTTTATGAAAACGAATGCATTAATAAATTATTAGACGACTCTTTTAATCCCGTTTTAATCCCTTTTGAAAAATTATGAAATTCTCATTAAATTCTTATTAATGGAGTGTTTTTTTGAGACCCCAGTTATAGGAATTGGTTTCGTATATTTACATAAAGAGAACGTATAATAAACATTGCAAATGACAAGGAATCAACTAATCTATTAATATATTTATCTTATTGTAAATGAAGATTAGAGACTCACCGATTCGAATAACATCCGGCAATGAAATGATCGGTGAAATGAGACCAACAATCAATGATAATGTGATACAATTCATGATTATCGCCGAATATCTTTCCTTTTGGCGAAGAATTTGGAGAAAAATATTGATCTTCTCTCGAAGAGAGCACTGGTCTCATAGCAACGCATCTCGTGATGGACTCACAGAATAGATTATTCTATGCATTGATTTACTCAACTCCTTATCTATAGTATTACTCAATCAATCGTTTTTGAGGCAATCAATTGATAATTCAAAGAAAGGTATCAATCATTTTGTTTATAAACTATAAAATAATTAATGATTACTAATCACTACTTATTAAACAAATTAATTGATCCAAAGACCTAATCATTCAAACGTTGTTTAATATTTTCCATTAAATTCATTACATTTTATGATTAAATTTATAATAAAAATGAATTCAATTAATAATAAAATGTTTAACCGATACTACATATCAATGATTTAAACGAAAAATGAATATAAAATTAAATTAAAATTTTTCTTGAAAATGTGAAAGATTGGTCCTTGCTCCTTAGGTACTACTC
The DNA here is from genome assembly GCA_034695785.1 of Galumna obvia. Classification (NCBI taxonomy): domain Eukaryota; kingdom Metazoa; phylum Arthropoda; class Arachnida; order Sarcoptiformes; family Galumnidae; genus Galumna; species Galumna obvia. The sequence goes on along the minus strand of JAQFZM010000888.1, from coordinate 19,021 downwards.
TTAATTAATCTTAAAAGATGTTGATCATGTTCACTCTAGTTTTATAAACAAAACCAAAATTTCCTCAACGATTAGTGGATGACTAATATCTGAGGGAAAAATAAGATAAAGTGATAAATAGATTATTTAGAATAAAAACCTTCAAAATTAGTATAAATAAGATAAGAGTATAGAAGAAGTTTTGGAAACAACAACTCATTCATTATATGAGTTAAAAATTAGTGGAAAACAAACATTGAGTTTAGAAGAGAGTCAGCATAATATAATAAACAAATAATATGAATTTCCATTTGCATACATACCTTTACTCTAAAATTTGTTCTTGGTTATCTGAGGTCTCACTGTTACCACAATAATACGTTTCGTATGACCACAAAGTCCAGGTGACCACTGCAAAAGTGGTCGCATTTGTTGGAAAAGCTCTGACCAGAGTAGGTGTGACTCCGCGCACAAACACACCGATACCTTCTTCTGAGAGGGAATGTTTAATGCAGTGACGCATAGAGTTATAGGTAGTGTCCGCCTGTATTCTAGACTTGATTACATCGACGGGATATACCGCAAGCCATGACGCGGCACCGGCTGTTCCGCCGGCCATTAATAATAACAAAGTGGACGGCGAAGAGTTGTGAGAAAACTTTAGCAAAAGTTCATAACATGAAAAATATACAGCGAAGGCGGGGGCGTCCCTGGCAACTGTTGCCCAATACCCTCTATAAAGTGAACGGACGCCTCCCTCTGATTTCATTGTCTCTCTTAAGCACTTCAAAACAGAAGTTGACCTTAACTGAGCTCTTGTTTTGATGAGTTCCATCGGACAACTAATTATAGATTGTGAGAGACCGGCAGCACATCCGGCCATTCCCTGACACAGAAGATTAGGTTCTGAAACCCTTTTCATTGCAGATCCATAAACACCGAAAACAATTGCATTGATAGCAGTGAGACCTGTGAGGGGTGCGCACAAACCCCGATATAATGATATAATCTATAATTTTATAATAAAATTTTAAAAAATAACAAAACATTTAATTCAAAAATAAAAGAAACAACTTTTTGAAACGTACCGAATGGTCGGCCAATACTGACGTCATTGAAAGTCTTTTAGCACTGGTTTGCATAACAACTTTGATTGTGTCCAATGGATGTCCGACCAAAACTCCGGCCGCACCTTCCGATTAGACAATAGGATAAGTGGAGTCCAAGAGTAGACATAATTAACACGTGTATACCTCCGACACAACCAGCGATAAAGTCTATAGGACTTGCCATTTAGAACAGTTTGTATCCATAGCAACACTTCTGTCCTTTTAATTCATTAAAATAGTTTTAAAATATTTATCAAAAGTAAAAAAGTATTCAATTCCTTTAATTGGGTATAACTTTTTTGGAAAACACTCGTAACAGTCATGTGCTGTACTTTTCTCTGCTTCGGGCGCTTTGACACAACTTTTTATACGTAATCAAAGAATTTCTTGAGATAAGAGCAGACAAGTCATGAGCTGACAGTCTTTCATAAGTTTTCTAAATTTGTATTAATTAATTCAAAAATGAATTTTCCATTCGATTAAAATCGAAAAAAGTTTATAAAATAATAAAAAGTTTTATTTATAGAAATGAAGTTTTGATTTAAAAATAATAATAAATTCATTATAAGTTCTTATTTGTACTCTTTTTCCGTGAATTTCTAATACATTATAAAAGATGTTATTATTTAAAGAAATACAATATTTTTAATAATAGATCCAATGAATAATGAAATTAAAATAAATATCTGAAAGAAAACAAAACAAACGATACAACAGTTTAAAGAATTTCTTCTAAAATCCATTTTACAAATAATTATTAAATATTGAAGAAAAAAAACATAAATAAGTTTAAATAATTTTGTGTCAGTTCGGCAAAAATGTCTTTTGACAACGATATACATCACAAAACTGTTATATGAAATGACATGAAATTCAATTATGAAATTCAATTATGAAATTAAAGGCAAACATTAGGTATTATTATATTTGGATTAAAACAATTTTTTCTTCATTTTTGAAATGATTTCTTTTGACACAATTAATATCGTTTCAGATAATGTCTATTGTCTTCTATACTGATATAAAAATTTAAAATTGAAGGCATATTACGATGAAATTAATATAATTACTAATTGTTAAACAATTTGTGATATTTTGAGCAAAAGTTTCTAAGATTTAACTCTCGTCGTCAGAACTCAAAGTAATTTCTTCGGGAATTTCTGAAGTTTTCTTTTGAGAAGTTGAGGGCAATTCTTCGCCATATATTCTGCTCAGAAAGTTATAAGGATTTTGTTCGGAATCAGACACAATAAGTTCATCACTTTTTTCATTATCGACTTCTGGGTTTGTTTTACACTTCATTTCATCCTTAACTTCAGACTTGACATCACTTTTAAATTCGGTTTTAATTTCGGATTTGAATTCAGATTTAATCTGTAGTTTTATATCTTTTTTGTCCTCATTCTTGACATTTGGGTCATTAATTTGAGGAAAGGTTTCATCGATAGGTTCACTCTTGACATAAATAATACGCTCGACATTAATACGAACTTCATTTGATAAACTAAACTTTCGTTTCAATTGGTTTTCATACTTCAGATCCAATTCAGTCATCAATTGTTTGAAAAACGAATTAATAATTTCACTGGAGATGAATGTGACCGAAGAGAAATGCTTTTCAATGAGTTTTATCTGTTCTTTCTTCATATCATTGAACGGCTTTTGTCCTCGAAATGAGATATTGTAGAGATTTTCACAAGAAGTGAAGTGATAATCAATTAAATGCTTCATTAAAAGGTAAGGATTTATTGGAAACGTTACTTCTGATTCTTTGCAAACATTTAGATTGCATTTCATTGGAAACCAATTGAGATGTTTGCAAATATGGAGTTTCACTTTCCAGAGGGCATCGAAAGTTCGAGGCCTTGTATTACAAATCTTCGCCGCTTTAACACAAAGAGGACAAACCATACCAATATCTGTATTGTTGTCGACCACATTTTCTGCGAAATCAGATCTTTTGATCTGATTATTCAAGAATTCAATGATCCAATCATTTATAAATTTACTCATATTATCGGTGAAATCCATTTCTTTTTCCTTTTCCTTATGAACTAAATTCCAGTGATGTTCTATTCCAGTATATGAAACAAAGAATTGATGGCATACTCCACAGGTATAACCCAAGTTTAAATGGGTTTTATAGTGTTCTATAGCTTCGGTCAAATTATTGAAAATAAAAGTGGACTCAAAGCAAAAGACACAGAAATATTTGGATGGAATTTCTTCTTCTGGTAAAGTGATGCTGACCTGTGATGTCTGAAGTGCACTCGGCCTTGAAGTAGACTTTTTGGCCACAGAAACTTTTTTCTGTATTTCTTCGGTTTCAGAAATATTGTCATCCGATTCCTTGTTTGAGGACATTTCAGAATCTGAAGGAAAGTAGTTATCGCTTTGCATTTCAATGTCAGACTCGGAATTAAGTTTTGTCCTCTTTTTTGGCCTAATATCTGATGAGTGCGACGAACGGCTATAAACCCTTTCAAATGGATTATCAATTTTTCTTTTAGTCACTTCATTCTTAAGAGGACCGATATAAGTGCTTTCACGTATGCGTTGAGTTAGTGCTCCTTTAGCTCCTTTGACAGTCAGAGCACAATTAGTACTCTTTCGAGCGGTTGTCTTCGGTTTTTCCAGATTACTTCCAGAAGTGAAGCCAATAGAACTGCTCTGATTAATGTTAACAATAAACTTCTCGATTTTATAATCATTTGAAGGGTTCGGATGCGACACTTTTGAGTGACTGATAATGAGATTTCTTTCTCCAACATAATCACAAGAACCGCATTTGAAGGTTGACTGAGTCTTATGTACAGAACTCAAGTGAATTGAAATATTATTTTCCCTAAAAGGCTGAACATCGGGACAGAGGACACATTTAAAGAGTTTTTTAACCGATAACTGTTTGTTTTGAAGTGGAGTCAATTCAAAGTGATTGAGATTTTCAAAGCGAGCCTTTATTCCTCTCTTAGGTATTCCATCCAAAATTTCGAAATAATCATTGAAATCGTCATCTTTTCTTTGAACATAAGTAAATGCTTGCTTAGTCTTATCAGTGGAAGCCCCAGTGGAAGCCCCACTCCCACCCCCAGTGGCACCGATTCTATTAATTTTCTTAAATGAATTGTTTCGAAATCCATTAGAATTAAGACCTAATTCTGTTTCAGTTTGTTGTAAATCAATTTCTGTCGGCATTTGTGAGTGAAGAGGAGGAGCGACAGAAATAGGTGTCGAGGTTAAGTTTTTGGAGGCCTCAATCGCTCTTTTTTGCTGTTGTTGTTGTCTGTGCTGTTTATAAGTAATACCGGAGAGTCTTTCATTTGGTTTAAGTTTATAATTTTTCTGAGATTTCTTAATCTTTTGTTTCTCAAAATAATTTGGTTTTTGGTTTTGTTGTGCCGTAAAATTTGGCAAATTATTGAAAATTGGCCGAACGTTAACTGGTTTCTGAACTATTGGCTGTCGAGGAACGGGTGCTTCCCATTGATTGGCATTCAATGGCATTGGAATGAAATTTCCATTAGTTTCCAATCTATTCATAGGATTAATAATTGGCTGAATTGGGGGTCTAATTGATTGTTGAACTTCAGAAGTAGGAACGCCATCATATGATTGATAGTCCCCAAAATCTTCTTGAAAATAAGAATCAAAAGAGTCTTTTCTTTTAAAATTCTTTGTTCTCTTTTTTGGTTTAAAGTTTTTATAGGGTTTGGGACGAGAGAGCCATTCACTCGAGTCCTTCAGTGGTATGAAATCCTCTTCAATTCCAGGAATGTTTGGTTTTGAACCGAATGAAAGTTGTGTTTTAAAATTATTGATTAAACTTTTTGAGCCATTAATTTGTTCTTTCTTTGATTGATCGGAATCACTGTCTGAGTCACTAAGAGTTTGTGTTTGACCATCGATTGAGTTATCATCGAAGGAAAACCATTTGGGATAATCCCTATTATAGATGCAAAGATCAAAATCTGGATGTTTTCGAGTGCAGTGCATAAACACTTGCATCGAGTCTTCATTTGAAAAGTGACACAAAAGACAATACGAGACATTCTCTTTCAAATCAGAGTCCATATCAGGTGAATGACCCGAAACAACACTCATAGGACTCAAAGTTGGAAAAGAAGTGTTCATTCGTTTGCAGACAATTATTTTACAGCCGTCGAAGTTCTCATCATTTAAAGAGTCATATTTTATCGTTAAATTGTGTTCTGTCCTAAAATTATATATAAATAAATGTAAATATCGTTCAATATTTCAAAATGAATACCAAATATGGAAATGAATTGATATTTGATGTAATTGAAGATGAGTTGAAGTTATGGCCCGATATTGACATCGATTGCACTGATATATCCGTCGGCCGTGACTTTCAATCATATGTTCTATGAGCTGATCCGCTTCTTCTGCTTTAAAACACTTAATCTCTTCGTTGAACTCTTTATTTGAGAGACAATAACAACAGAAGACATTTTGATGCGAAGACTGGATATGAGTCTTGTATTTGTTGACATCATTTCCACTCCAAAAACACTTCTTATCGGATGAGTCCTCTGAACAACATTTAAAAAACTGCGATAATCTTCTCTCGGATTTTGACAATAACTCAGTTGAGTTGTGATTAATGATCGGAATATGATTTCTAAGAGTTATTGTATTAAATTCACTCATTTTATCGTTTATTTAAGTCTTATTTTAGTCTAAAAACATGTTTAATGACTAAAGAAATGACGGATTTTTAATAATTTTGTTTTAAAAGTTTGTCCTAAAATCCAATCAAACAATAATTTTATTAAAAAGTGACGAAACTATTGCCACAAATAATTAAAACAAAGATAACATAACAATAGAATAATGATTTTAAACTCCGAACGTATTTCAGGCCTTCGAAACAATACAAAACTGTATTTTAAAAAATTCCACAAAACATAACTTATCCCTCATTTAATGGTAACGTTTTATTTGTAATATTTATAATGTCTTAAAATACGTCAACATTTTAAAAAAGTTTATTTAAAAAAGTTTTGATCTGATTTTTAGACAATTAATTTATTTTAATTAATTAACAAAAAAATAATCAAAAATTAAAATATATTTAATAAATGTTTTAAAAAATTTTGTTTTAATGCAATTTCTAAGTGATTTTGAGTCAAAACAATGAATGTTTGATAACGTAATTTGTGAGTTAAAAGGTTTGATTATAAAATTTTAGTGAGAAATTGCGTCAATACATGAAAACAGTTATTATAAACAAACAAAAATCTGAAGCAGTTTTCAACTCAAAGACAATGATTTGAAATGAACTCAATTAGAAAATACTTGAGTTAATCAGTAAATGGTTACCAATACATAAGAGAGTGATAATCGATGGGTAACGCATTGGTCGGGAGCGCCCCTCAGGCCATACATCCGATTGAATACTATTTGTCAGACGTCGGAGAGTTTCAGTTTATATGTTCTCTCGGGTCGACCCGTTTTTTAAAAGTAGCGAAATGTGGTCACTATGAGGGCGAGTGTGTGGTTAAAGTGTTGGCAGTTGAAGACCCGTCACTACCTCTGACACCACATAAACAAAGAATAGAACTCTTGTCAAACGAAACGGTGAGGAATGTATCGATCGCTGCCTTTCATAGGACTTCCATTTACCCGAACTTTGCGCTCATCGCTCGACAGTACGTCCGGTACTCTCTTTATGACCGACTGTCGACCCGTCCTTTCCTTACAATAATAGAGAAGAGTTGGATTGCATTTCAATTAATCAAATGCATAGAATGGTGTCATAATCGTGGTATTCACCATGGTGATATTAAACTGGACAACATTCTCATAACTTCTAGTCTATGGCTCGTTATGACAGACTTCGCTACTTTCAAACCCGTCTTTTTGCCAGAAGTGAGTCTTAATTTTCAATTATAATCATTATAATTGCATTCAAACATTGCCTCAAATCATAAGATAATTATCTAATGTTTGAATAAAACAATTGATTACTTTTAGAGAATATCTTTTATTACATTAATATTTGCTCTCATTTTAAAACACTTTGAGTTCAGTTAATTCTTAAGAGTTATTCTTTTGTTTTATATTTAAAGAGCTTTAACTCAATTGAATGTCATTTTTATTAGTTTTTAAATTCAAATCTAAAATCAATTTTCACTTAAAAGTTTTAACGATTAAACGGGGGTTTCCAAGAAGGATATAAACGGATATAAAGGAGACAATCGTTAAGTTCATATGAGTAATCATATAATATGAGAATATTTTATTTCAATAAAATTAATGTGAGAAGCAATAAGCAAGGTGAAACATATTTCTAAATTTAAAAACATTATATGAGCCCTCAATGTTTATTAAATATTATGTAACTTTGCTTGATACTTCATTCTAGTATATATATATATATAGAAAGAACATAAACTATAAGTGAAAATTAAGAACAAATTTAAAGTTAGAAACAATTATTTGAGAATAAAATAAAATTGCTATCAATTGTCAGATCATTTGATTTGTGGCCAATTCTCTAATTTATTGTTATTTGAAATATCACTGAAAATATTGGTTTTCCTCAATATTTAAGTCCATCGAAATAAATTAAGTTTAACCTTGATAACTTAATATTAATGTTGTCACAAGAGTAGGAAAGGGGCACTATTTTGAATGTTGAAACAAGAAAACAAAGTTGCTAGAATGGTTTCAAATCATGCAATCATTGTCTTAGACTTTATCTTACGTTTAATAAACTTCGTATACGAATAATGACTTTTTTAATGATATTTTTACTCTTTTTTAATCACTATTTTTAGTCTTATATTTAGTCTTATTTTTTTGTTGAAAATTTTAAGATTAAATTATTTTAAGACGAAAAATATTTTAATCAATTATTGATTTAAACATTTTATAAATATTTATTAAAAGGTTTTAAACTTCAAATATGAAGTTCTTTTGAGAATATTTTGTGTAATTTAATACTAAACTGCGATAAAAACATTTCTTCTTTCGATAAACAAAATGAAAATTTACTTTAGAGTCAATGTTTTAAATTTAAGAAAATTATAACTAATTATTAATTATAAATAACTTCATATATTCTTTCAATTATTTTAATCTCTTTTATGATTTATTATATCAATGGCTTTATATACATTAATTCATTGTTAGACTAAACAATAGCACAACTAATCCTTTATTTTATAAATATTTAATGTTTAGGACAATCCATCGGACTTTTCTTATTTTTTTGATACATCCCGGCGTCGTTCGTGTAATTTAGCGCCGGAACGGTTCGTTAGCGACAGATCAGATCTTCAGAGCGATGTATTAAATGCTCAAACGATCTCAAATCAATCGACTGAACCACAGCTGACGTCTCAAATGGATATGTTTAGTGTCGGATGTGTTTTGGCCGAAGTTTTCTCAGACGACGCACCGAATGCAAACCTCTTTGATTTGGCCGATTTGTTAGCCTTTAGGAAAAACGATTTCTATCCCTTAAAAGCTTTAAATTCTATATCAAATCAAATGATAAGAGAATTAATTCAAAATTTAATTAGTTTAGAACCAAATGAACGTAAACTTAGTCCACAGATTTTGTCAGAATTGAATGGTTCGGTGTTTCCTAAGTATTTCGATTCACTCTATGATTATTTGCGTCAATTGATTCGTTTACCGCCGGACGCAAAGATAATACGTTTGTCTCATGACATCGACGGACTCATTCAATCTGTTTTATCAGACGAAGAGACAGAACCGCACGGATTACTTATGCTTTTAACGGTAATCACATCAACAATGAGAGGACTCAAACACATTCACTGCAAAATTTTAGCGCAAAGACTTTCGTGTAGAATAACTGAGTCTTCAGATATAATGTCGGCCTTTATTACTGATCGTCTTTTGCCTTATTTATTGCACTCTTTGAGTGACACCGACGCCAGAGTTCGTGCGGAGGCTATCATTTCTATTACTGTTAGTTTAGAGAATGTAATTAATTTACCGCAAAGTGATAACAATGTTTTCACGGATTATATTCTTCCAGTTTTGGTGAGTTTTATTCGAAATCAATTGAATTCTAATTCATGTTTTGACTTAAGTGTCAGATAGTGTCGGACCGATCGGTATTCGTTAGATTAACTCTGGCCTCAAATATAAGTCGTTTATCCAAAGTTGCGCTCAATTTTCTAAATCAATCGTGTGATCAAAACTATGACGAAGAGTTATCTTTGCTTCACGACTCATTCCAAATGATTGTCTCACAGCTATTGACTGACTCAGATAACTCGGTTCGTCGGACACTTCTATTGACACCCGATAGCTGTGCAAATCTGTGTGTCTTTTTTGGTCGCCATAAAACCAATGAAGTCATTCTAAGTCATATCATTACTTTCCTTAACGACAAAGTATTGACATTTCTGTTAACTCAACAATTAATTATTATTTTTTGTGATATCAGAACGATTTCCAATTGAGGGCCTCTTTCTTTGATAATATAATAGTAATCGCATCATATTTGGGGTCCCAGTGCTCACCTATTCTTCAGCCACTCCTACAACAGGGACTCTCAGATGCCGAAGAAATTATCATTTATAAGACAATCATTTCAATGTCTTCACTTATAGAACAGGGTTTGTTTCAATTTAAAACTATAGTTATAATTATTAATTAATTTTATAATAATTTAAAGGACTTCTTAACAAAAGCATAATATTTGAATTGGTTAGAGAAGCGTTTCCTCTTTTAGGACATCCAAACTTATGGATTACATACGCTATGGTTGCTTTAATCCTTACTCTATCCTCTCGTCTAACTTTGGCTGACATTAATTGCAAAATAAAGCCATTAATTGAACCGAATCTTCAACGAAATATTCATTCTCTCAAAAACGCCTCTCTTTTGTTGGATTCAATCCATCCTTCCATTCCTCGACCTATTTATGAGTTAATATTGAGTTCAAAATTAAATATCGATAAATTATTCGAGTGTTTGACTCAAAGGAAAGCTTTGCGAACGATTCCACGCCATCACCAGTCGGTTATAGTCTTTGAAGACGCTCTCTATACACGTCTCACTCACGAAGGAATGACTGATCAAATAGAGGATCAATTGGTTTCGTTATCAGATTTGATAAAAAAGATTAATAAAAATAAAAAGAATTTAAATCCAAAGAAAACATTCGGAAGTATTCAAGTTTTAAACAAAAGAAATTCAAACCGAAAGTGTTTTAGTGTTGTTCTTCGCGACCATAACATAGAAAAGACGACAACAAAAAAACAAACCTCGACTATGAATGAGGAATGGCTTCATATGTTTGGATCAAATGCTAAACTCATTTCATCCAATGATGACGAAGTTGAAAGTGTAATACCTGTGGCCACTGAGGCCCGAGAGTACGACCAGTCACACATTGAGTGCCCGCCCTGTCATTTAGGGATTAAACAATTAATTGAACACAAAAAGAATGACTTTAATCCTATTTTGACAATAAAGTCATTAAATTCGACTCCATTTAAACCCAAAGGAATATTAGTGGCACACCTTCACGAACACGAGGGTTCTGTCAAACGTCTTCTCAGAATTGGAGACTCGAGTCTATTTGCCTCCTCTTCTGTTGACGGAACCGTTAAAATATGGGATTCATCTAAAATGGAGGGCAAGAATGTTATGAATCGTTCCCGATTAAGTTTTGTGGCCCAATCAGCGCTCAATCCTCAATCAATTGGTGGAATGGCTTATTGTAAAGACTATATAATTACTTATACCAACACTAATATCGTTCATATCCTTGAAATCAATTCGAGTTCTTTTCGGATGAAACTTCTCAATAGTTTTCAGGTTAATCCAGACATTAGCGGATCGACAATCACTGATATAACAAGTCTGAGCACAAACACATTCGCCATATCATTATCCGATTCATCGATTCTGATTTACGACTTAAGGCATCTTCAGTCAATGTCTGAATCTGAAGTTAAACCCATTTGGAAGTTGAATATCACAGCGAAGAATGAAAGGCTCATCACTTCTATCGATGGCAATGAATTGGCTCTATTTTGTGGGACTTCTAATGGGTTTCTCATCACTTTCGACTTGAGATTCCTTCTGAGAGCTAACTCTTACCGCTATCCCATTAGAGATCTCAATAATGGAAGTGGTGTTAGGATTAGAAGAATAAAATACACCGAAGAAGGACTTTATTCTTCTGGTATTTAAAAAGCATACGATTATTTGTACACATTTTAAACTTCTATTTTATTTTAAGCTCAGGGAAACTGTGAGGTATCGCTTTGGGACTGTGAAAGTGGTTCCCGAGTTAAAACTTTATGGGCGAGTCCTATGCCTCCACTTTCATTAACTCAAGTATTAATAATTACAATAATTGATTGTTGACTAAAAATGCATTTTAATGTTTAGTCGTCTCCGCATTCAGTTTTGGGAATGTTTGTGGTTAACACCGGAAAGGACTCTTCAATCATAACTTCGGGAACTGATATGAGACTTCGTTACTGGGATTTAACGACACCCGAAAGGAGTTATATAATCAGTGATAACGCAAAAAGCAATCAAAGCGTCAAATATTTGGCAAAATTTATTGATGGCATTCAAGTTATACAGGAATGTCTGGAAAGTCCTCAAACACCTCAACAACACTCGCCATGGGATCAGCAGGTGGTCAGCCCTTCACATCGAGACTGCATTACAGATGTTATTAGAGTAAACAATTTGTTGATGTCTTCGAGTTGTGACGGTGTTATCAAAGTGTGGAAATGACAACAAATTATAACAATTTTTATATAATTTTTAAATCAATCCATTGTTCGGACCCTTAAAGCCCTCCCAAACAAATATATTTAATGTTTACAAATTCATCGACTCCGAAGTGTGAACCCTCTCGTCCCAGACCTGACTCTTTGACGCCACCAAAGGGTGCCTCACAGGTCGATATGATTCCCTCATTGACGCCAATCATTCCGACATTTAATCTTTTGGCGACTCTCCATATCTGAGGAAAATCGTTAGAATAAAAATAAGCGGCCAGTCCTGAACGGGTGCCGTTTGCTAAACATAGCACTTCCTCTTCGGTCTCGAATCTAATTAATTAATTTAAATAAATTATTTACAAATAATTGAAAATATATTCAATATTTTCTGAAGTGATATTAAATATTATATTATATTATTATTTAAGTTATAATTCGTTAAATTATAAGTAATTTTTGTTTTTATTTTGTAATAAATTTAATGAAAATAAAGATTTACCTATAAATTGGAGCCAACGGTCCAAATGTTTCTTCTTTAGAGAACATCATATCTGTTGTGACGTCCGTAATGATAGTGGGCTCAAAAAAGTTGCCACTCATGTGATTACCGCCGCTATAAACAGAGGCCCCCTTTTCCAGAGCATCACTGATATGATGTTTCACTTTTTTGACGGCGTTTTCATTAATTAGTGGTCCAATAGTTGTAGTGCTGTCTCTGCCGTCGCCGACAATCAATTCATCGGACATTTTTTGGGCCAATTTTGCGATGAAATCGTCATAAATAATGGACTGAACGAAAATTCTGTTCGCACAGACACAGGTCTGAAATATACTTATTCTAAGAATTTTAATTATATTGAATTTGGAGTTTGAATACCTGTCCCGCATTCCTAAACTTTGAATGAATACATCCCTCAACTGCTTTGTCGACGTCCGCCGAATTAAATACAATGAACGGCGCATTTCCTCCCAATTCCATAGAAATCCTTTTGACAAAAGGGGCCGATTGAGACAATAAGATCTTTCCAACAGATGTCGATCCCGTAAAAGAAATAGCACTGACTTCAGGTGATTCACAAAACACTTTTCCAATTATTGAAGCATTTGAAGCAGAAGAGGGCACAACATTTATGACACCTTTAGGAAATCCAACTTCTTCTGCCAATTTAGCGATTGCAAGTGCAGAATATGGAGTGTCTTCTGCTGGCCTTATAACAGCTGTACATCCGGACGCCAGAACTGCTCCCAATTTTCTGGTAATCATAGCGTTCGGGAAATTCCACTAAAAAATTGGTCTAAAATTTATTTTCAAATCAGAATTACATTAAATTAATTACTGGAGTAATGATAGCGACGACACCAATCGGTTCTTTGGTATACATAACCATTTTGTTATTCCACGGACTTTGAAATATCTGTCCATTAATTCTTTTGGCCTCTTCTGCAAACCATTCGAGAAAAGATGCCCCGTATGTTATCTCACCCATCGATTCTTTTATAGGTTTTCCCATTTCTAGAGTCAAGATTTGGGCCAATTCCTTCTGTCGCGACATTTGAAGTTCAAAGAGTTTTTTAATCAGTTGTGATCTATATTTGGCTGTCGTTTCACTCCATTCGTTGAAAGCATTGTTTGCAGAAACGATCGCTTCTTTGGCTTCACTCGAATCGCAATCATATGAAAGTCCGATGACTTCACCATTTGATGGATTCAATACTTTAAATGTTTTGTCGGAGTTTTGACGCCATTCGCCGTTTATATAAGCTTTTGATTGTAATTCGTTTAGAAGACTAATGGAAGACATGTTTCGAGTGATAAGATATTGACTCAAATGATATGAATTAACAGTTTTTGTATTCAGTGAATATTTTAAACAAAATTTTAAACACGATTTCATTAAATGCATTTTTACTAATTTTTATGACTTAATGGCATAAAACAATGATTTAGAGATAATATTTAATAATAAAAATTAGTCAATACTTTATATATAATGTCTGAACACAATTTTCATCACTACTTATAATTAAATTTAATTGAATTCAATTGAAAAATCATTGAATGTTTTCCGCAAAAATCAATGGTTTTTAAATTTAAAGGGATTTCTGTCGACATTATATTACGGCTCAAAATTTTTACAGACTTAGCATTAAATTGTATTTATTTAAAACAAAATAAACTAAAATTAAATAAAAGTTTATTAAAAAAGAAATTATATCTAATTTTTAATTCTTAAAAAACTTTATAAAAATAATCAAGATCATTTTTTAGTAATTTTATGGCCATTATTTATGTATAAATCATTTACTGAAGCAAAATATGACGTCATATAAGACGCGGTTTGAAAACAAAACAAATGAAACAAATTCAACAAGCATATATTTGCTAATATTTGACCACAAACTATTCTTTCATCAAAAATGCCATTAAAAAGATCACCGAAGAAGAGAGTGAAGACAGTCTTTGGGTCAAACGATGACAAAGAAGTTCAAAATAGTGTCAATAGAAGTGATGACAAAGAAGTGAAAAATTCAAATGATTTGATTAATGGAAATATGAGTGAATCAACTGATGAGGACAACAAAGAACCCATTTCTCCCTTTAAGAAGATTGAAGTCAAAGACAACTACTTTATGGCTCAATCGGTCAGAAGTAAAACATCGAAAAATTCATTTTCAAAAGTTATGCAAAACTTTGATTTGAGTGAAGAGAAAATCAATGAAATCATTGAAAACCAATTCGTTTCCGAAAGAAAACAATTAATCGATTCATATAAAGAGCAATACTTCAAAAAGTGGTCTAATTTACTGAAGTATTACTTTATTTTTATTTAAATTATTTTAATTTGTTGTTAACTTTGATTTAGATGTGATTTCAATGTTTTACTCTTTGGTGTCGGATCTAAACGCAAATTAATTGATGTATTTATTGAGGAATACCTCCAAAGAGAACACCATATCGTTATCAACGGATTTAATAATGAAATTAGTGTTCGAAACGTAAGTCGTCGTTAGTCTTAAGTTATTTGGATCTGTTTTTCATATTTTCATATTTGTTTCTACAGATAATATCTGTTTTGAGTGAAGCCATAGATCAGACTATCACTGATGAGTCAGAACTAATCAATAATTTAAAAGACATCGATTCTGACTTATATATAGTAATTCATTCAATCGATAATATGTTTAATAATCCAAAAATTAAAGCTTTTTTCTTGGAATTGGTGTCCAAATGCAAAGGTTTGCGACTAATGGCAACCACTGATCACATAAATAGTAACCTTCTCTGGTCTTCGACTCAAACTAATATTTATAAATGGATTTGGTTTAATGTCCCCACATTTCAATCCTATACTATTGAGAAGGCATTCAGTAAATCTTCTATTTCTCAGTTGAGCGGCTCATCCAACAGTTGGACTCAGTCTCTGACCTATTCCTCTATAAAACACGTTTACGATTCGTTGACATCAAACGCACAGAAAATATTTTTATTAATTTTAAACGATTTTATTAAAAGCGATTCTAATAATGGATTTTCTTTCAGTGATTGTTATACCCTTTGCAGAGAAGAGTTTTTAGTTAACTCTGAAATGACATTAAGAGCACAATTGAGTGAATTTAAAGACCATAAACTTCTTAAGTTAAAGAAGGGATCCGATGGCGGAGAAGTTATTATTATTTGTATCGATAAAAGTGTAGCTCAAAAATTCAATGATAACCACAAATGAATTCATGGTTTAGATATTTTTTTAAGAGATAATGTCTTAACAGTTATGTCTTAACTTAACAAACATTCCATATATTCCTGTTTTTAATTTTTGTTTTGAATTTCCTTTTTTTAACTATAAATTAAAATCTTTTCTTTTTTTTAAAAAAAAAAATCTCTTTTTTTCGATCTCATCAAAAGTCTTGAATTTTATGTGAGTTTATGAATGTATACATTATTTATAGATTTAATATTAATATTAAAATAAATATTTTTATTAAATTAAAGCGTTAAAAGAAAATTCATTTCTTATGTTTGAAATGATTTAATGTTTTGTTTATTTGAAATATTGTTTATAAAAGAGTTAAACATTTGGATTGAAGTGACATAAACTTCAAAAATGTTTACATAAAAACTTGTGAACCATTTAATGATTGATAAAAGTTTTGGCAAAAAATCAGAAGAAATTTTTAAAATTGAGTCAAAGACACTCCACTAAACTTTGACATTAAAAGTCTTTTGATGTGAACTTATCTCTTGTTTTGGTTAAATAAAACTCAAAACAAGTGAACCATAAATTATTAATAATTAGTGTATTATTATATAATTTATATACTTTAATAGATTTATAAATTTAATTTGTTATCAGAGAACAGAGTCTTATATCCTCTATTCCTCCGATTAAATAAACTGTTAGTAAAAGAATTGTTTTATTAATAAAGAGGGGATTATAAAGACTATTGAATAGACGCCTACTCTCATAGTCTACACACGAATTGAATAATAATTTAGTTATTTTAATAAATTGTTCAGAAAAAGTCTCCACTAATTTGTGTTATCCAGTAATTTAAATGAATGAGTCGAGCATATCATAAATGGCTCATAAAATGACATTTCCTCAATTGAAGTGCAACTGATGGTCACGTTCTCAGAGAAGTTGACTAAAGTTTGTGAATATTATCGTAAACAGAGTCTTATCGTAAGTCACTGTAGTTTCAGAGAATTTGTTTTGCTTTTCATATCAAATCTCTAAAAATGCACTCATTTTTAATGCCTTAACTTTAAATTGTTTTTATCGCCAATTAATACATTTCTTAATATTTGTATCGCTTTTTTGAGGGCGTTTACGACTTGACACCGATTCGACATTAGCTTTAATGACATCAAATATACCAACAGATATGTTGAGGAATACCATTCCATCATATTTGGAATTCATCGAAAGTTCTCAAAGATTTATTTCAGAGAACTATTTGTGGCTCAAAAACAATTATAGTTTTCCGGCCCACACTTTGGCCGATCTTCAGACATGTGGCACAAGGATTCACACCAACCATATTATAACTATTCTTATTTTGTCCATTTTGTGGACATTAATCCGATATATTGGAACCAAATATTTATTTGAGGTATTTATTAGTTGACAATACATTACAATATGTTTTCCATCAAATGTTATGAAAACATTGAACTCAAAAAAAGTAAAGTTTTTCTTAAGAACTTAAATGTCATAAATAAGTATTTTTTGTGTCAATTCTTTTGTGAAAATCATTTAATGGATTTAAAATATTTATGACTGAATTACAGCCGTTCGCCCGTCTCTGCAAAATGTCACCAAAGGATATAAAGAAGTACCCGGAAAGTGCGTGGAAGTTCTTCTTCTATTTGTCCACATTTAGTGGTACTCTTCATATTATCCTAAACGAACAAAACTATTTCGATCGGATAGACCTCATTTGGAACAGTATTTGTTTTGTTCACTCATTTAATCAAATTATAATTGAATTCACTTATTATTAACAGATTTTTCAATGAATGACTCGATTCCCGAAAGTATCCGATTATTGTATTTAATTGAAATGAGTTTTTATATTCATTCAATATATGCGGTCCTATTTCTCGACGAATGGAGAAAAGACA
This sequence comes from Galumna obvia, assembly GCA_034695785.1. NCBI lineage: Eukaryota > Metazoa > Arthropoda > Arachnida > Sarcoptiformes > Galumnidae > Galumna > Galumna obvia. The sequence continues at coordinate 1,559 of JAQFZM010000888.1, read as the reverse complement.
CTTTAGTTATGTTCGTTCATCACATCATAACTGTATTTCTACTAATATTGTCTTTGGCCACAAAGTATGCCTTTCCTCTCATTTGACTCTTATTTAGTAATAATTTTGTAAAATCTTAGGGCCCATAGAGTCGGTGTTTTAGTCCTATTACTACACGACGGGTGTGATGTGATAATGGAGGCCACGAAATGCATTCTCACATTCAAGACTACCGGTCTTTTAGGAAAACTTATTGACATTTTAAGTGCAATCGGTTTCCTTTCGTTTTTAGGCTCTTGGTAATTTCAAACTAATTTTAACTAAATTCTAAGTTTTGTTTACCTTTAGGGCCGTCTGTCGTTTGTATTGGTTTCCACTGAAAGCTATTTATTCGTGTTCTCAATATTTTACTGGAAATCCAATTAAGTTTCCGTTTATGTTAGTCTTATATTCACTGCTTTGGGTTATTCTAATGATGGATATCTATTGGTTTACTGTAAGAATGAGACCAAACTCTAAAAATACTTTTCTAAAAGAGTTAACTTGTTTTCAGTTTATCGTCAAAATCTTAATTAGTATAATAACGGGTCAGTCCAGAGAAATAGAAGACAATCGCGAATACTCATCAAAAACAGCTAAAAATCAACGAAAAAATAAAATTATAACAAATGGTGTCAACAAAAAAGTTAAATAAAAATTAATTTAAATAACTTTTCAAAAAAGACTGGTTTTTGATTTCACTTATTTTAAACAAAAATAATATTCATTTTAGTCAATAGACTTTGAATTTTATAAATATTTCAAATCATAACTAAAAACAATTTTTTAAAAAAAATTCTACTATTTTTGTTAAATTCATTTACGTTTTAACACTTTTTTCAATTAAATCTTTAAATAAATAAATAATTAGTGAATAAGAGTTTCACTTAATTTTCGTTAACTTTAAGTAAACGAAATTATTAATACAAAAAAATGGTTTAATATTGAATGTTTGAGTGTCAGTGCGTTTGTATGTCTCTCCCACTAAAAATAAACTGTTCCGACATTTGAGTAAAAGTATAGAATAATTCAATCGATTGACAGACATTGAGAATAGAATAGACTATTGGGTGAAGGACAGTTGTGTCTTCCTTGTGATATTTAGATCGTAACCTAGACTTCGAAGGTTGTGCCTGTTTGTACCCTTGACACAAGACATCACACACTCTAAGGCCTTCAAATCCTTTAATCCTTGACTCAAATTCATTGGAAACAGTATTGACATTGAATTTGAAATACTTCTATGAATGCATACAATTATTGTAGTGAAATACAACTTATTGCGAGTCATTAATATAGGAATCGATTCTTTCAATTAATAAATGCTTTTATTATTCGTAAAATTCAAATACTTTTAATGAATTTCATTGAATTAATATTAAGTGAATTAATTGATAGTCAAGTGTTTTATTTAGCGTTAAATGATTTTTTGTTTTATTAGTTATTCATTTTATTTGTTTTAAGAAAAACATTAAAACAAAACCATATCTTCGAATAAATTTTTGTTTTTCACTCAATTCTGTCATATCGTGTAAATCATG
>JAQFZM010000887.1:0-23497 GCA_034695785.1 Galumna obvia | reverse complement strand
CTAACTCTGCTCTCTCTCTCTCTCTCTCTCTCTCTCTCTCTCTCTCTCCCTCTCTCCCTCTCTCTCCATATGGGCAGAACATAGCACAGGCGCTTATAATAACCCCATTAAGTTGTAAACTGATTTAAGTAACTTTTGTTCCTTTTGATTGTACAGTGGTCTGGGCATAGGTCTGAGCACAGGTGATATTCTCTGTGACAAAAGGATGTGATGTCTTGTTTTAAGTCTCTATCTATAGAACTACCGGTCAGTGATTCTATCGATTATACCGACCATTAGTTAAAACTTTGAGCTCTTTTTAGAAATGCCATCAATTTTTGGTCATAAAAAAGTCTTTCTCTTTGTGTCACAAAAGGACAGTAATGAGTATCTGTTTGTCTCTCTTTGACCCGTTTTTGGGCTTCTTTTCAATTCTTAGAAAAAATTCTTAAAAGTTTTGCAGAAATAAATCATTTCTTCAAATAAGAAATCTCTTTGAATTAAAAATTTATTAAATAATAAACAAATTTTTAAAAATATTAATGAAATTTCATATAAATTGAGTGCATTTATTGTGTAATTGAATTAATTATACTTGGTACAAACACTTTTTGTATAGATTCAAGGGAAAATCCAAACTTGCAATCAATTGAATAAATGTGCATAATTGGGGAAATCCACCTTGCTATTTACATATAACTTGTAAGAGTATTTACATAAATTGTCAAATCATTACTTATTTTTATTGATTATAGACTATTGTGGATAAATTAGCAAGTTCATATATTTTATAATTCTTATATAATTAAAATGAAAAGAATTGAATCACTTCTTATGTGAAGTAATCTTCAAATTTATTCACTTTTGTTTGGTTTGAGAAACGTAAAGTCAATACAATAATAAGTTAACTAGCTAATTCTAGCTTTAAGTACAACACTTTTTTATTTATTCAGAAAAAGTGAGTTTAAGTTTCAATTCTGGTTTCAATTCAAGTTTGTAATCCTTCGACACATTTAGTGGTGAAAAAACATTACTTGAATATAGAGTTAGAGTTCAACTCTAAACCCAATTGAATGTAAAATAAGACTTAAATTTAGTGTTTATTTAGATTCAGAAAAACAGTGTATTTGATCCAAAAGAATAACATATTTTCGTAGAAAAAACATTTTCAAAATTCAGACAACGATTGGTATTAAAACTGAGACCTTTTCTAACAAAAACAATGAATAAAAACATAGAATATAAGTATTGTGTGGTCTCTCATGTCTTTGAGACGAGTGTATCAAATGAGTGGTTAATAACCAGTTGAAGACAACACTAACCAGAATAGGGTTTCATATTTCAAACTATTTTCAAATCTGAGCCACTCTTTTGCAAGATTAGAGAATCCGCTAATTTTGCCCAAAGAATCTGAGTTTCCGCTCAAATGGTTTTACACTTTCACTGTCTCTAAACATTCCAGTGTTTAAATCAAATTTATTACTTACTTTACGATAGGGTAGAATTCCTGACCCAAACTATAATAAGAGGAAAAATGCTTTGATTTTATGATTTGTTTATTAACTTTTGTTGAACACTCTTTCAATAAAAAAATATTTTGTATTAAAACAAAGTTTTTTAGTCGAGTCTATTATGCAATGCTTAGTAAGTAATGTCAGTTCGAGTGGAGTCTAGTGTTGTGTTCCACACATTGCAAGATATAAATTTTATTGGTTCCAGTATTGTCTCAATTGTATATTTATTTTGATTTCGTATTTAATCTGATTTTTGTGTTGAATTGCTTGCAATCAAAACTATTGAACTAAACATTAGAGTAATATAAACTGCAATAAACCATAAACTAATCGAAATTTTTCAATGCTTTTTGCCTTTTATTCATCTCTTGTGTACTGTTTGTTGACTGTTCACAAGTGACTCCAATAATATGTAATATTGGATAACTAGCTCTACCTAACACTGTGTCGACACGCAGTTTGTGTGCCGGCTAGTCATCGGAGACACTTATATTGAAATCGATATATCAAAACATAACTACACTTAAGTTCACTTTAGAGTTAACCGCAATTTATTGTTATATCATTTTAGATATTTTACGTCTTCTATCGATTATATTTTCAAAACAGTTATTGTTATCCGAAACTGTTATTCAGTCCAACAAAAACAATAGAAACTCAAACTCAACCCTTAACTAAACACTACTACTTATAGATGTGCAAAATGATCTTGGTCAAAATATTTCAAAATTAAATTTTGAGTAAATAAATTAGAATATCAAATAGACTTTAAAATTATCTAGCTAATCTAAGATAATAAGTTTACAATTGCTCTTAATAAAACAAGTTTAGTATACTAGTTAACTTGCTAGAATAATCACTTGAGATTTTGCATGATTTAAGCCTAAAGTTAAATTGAGGCAAGGTGCTATTTAATTGTCTTCACATAATATGTTGTACTAAAGCCTGAGTTTATTGTCATTTAGAGTTGAATTTAATAGGTTTACAAACTCTCCTTTCCTTAGCCTTAACTTCGTTTACAAATAAGTCTTATTTATGACAAAAAAATTTAAAAATGAAGCAAATCTTTCATAAAATATTCCCTGATTTGAATGCTGTGCTAAATGTGAGTGCAGTGCAGTTGTCATGACATGAGTAATGATATTTAATTACGATTTGATTTCCTCTATAAATGTTTTTCAGTAGAAAATTAAAAAAGATATTAAATATTTGATAAGACACTGAAAATACTATAATTACTTTTTGATCGCAAAAATTTTCTCTGTCTCTCTCCTAACCATACGATTCATTAATTTTCTATAACTATTCTGAGCACTGGTTGATGTAAGCACTGGTAGTATATGTTCTCCCTCTCAGTTTGATCGGAACCCGATTGCAATTTCTAGTTTTCACTTCAATTCACAACTTTTATTAACAAAAAAAAAGTTTTCAGTACTACTCGTATGCGACACCACTTTTTTTCTATGCATTCATGTATGGATGAGCTCACTATAGGGATTGAGAGGAGAAAATTAAAGGAAAGACTACTCTAGACCTGAAAAAGCTTTGAATATTTTTTCATTCAACTTTTTTTTCAAAGAGAAGTCGAAGAATCAGATGTTTAATCTGTTTATTATTGTTATTATTTTGTTGAAAGTCTCTGAAAGTCTCTGAAAGTCAGTTGTAATTCAGTATTTCATAAGAATAGTTGCGATGCGTTTGAGGGCAGATGTATTAGCAATTGAAAGGGCGCACAACCCGTCCTTTTTTTGTTTCCGCATTTTTAGCGACCGAAACAAAAATAAAAATATTGACTGATTTGTATCCACAGCTGGAAAATAGCCTTTAAATCACGGATAGGATTAACGCAACAAATCATGAGTCGCACTGTTTTCACAACTGATCACAATTTACATACAATTATATGTGAAATATATACTGTTATGTAGTGAATGTTACTTGCTCATAATGCTCATACAGTTGTTTACATCAATACTAGTTGGAAATGAAATGTTAAGATTGCATCTTGCATTAAACATCACTTCTAATATTCATGAATATATTGATTATGTAATCTTATGATTGTGCATGCTTCAATAAATTTAAATATGCTTGTTGATGTTTATTCATTTGCTTAAAGAAAGTGTTTTAAATTAGTTGTTAAATTGCCTTGATAATTTATATAATGTGTGAAAATAAAGGCCATATTGTCCTTTCAATTAACAGATTGTAATTCAGTGGTAACTAAACTCTCCTTAATTTAAGAATTTCCGGGAATTTATGGTAAAATTTATGCTAAAATTCCTTAATTATAATGATCTGTGACTACACTTAGACTACATTTACTTATATTAGTTTTATTAGTATTTGGTTGAGACCAGGAATGAACACAATTCCTGAATAAATTGAATCCTTGAAAAAGTCTCAATAAAATAATTAACAGAATTTACTCAAATGTTTATCGCGATTACAGACATTACAGACATTATAGCTATAAATCAATTGAATTTGAAGGCAATTCTCAGTTCATATCAATATCTGGGAAATAATCCAAAGATATAAAAATATAATCAGTTGAAGAAAAGACACATAAAATAGGAATTTTTGATCATTAAAACTGTTTTAAAGCCAGAGGTTGTGCCACAAGAAAACGTCTTCAGAATAGTTGAAATGAATGGCAAAACAGTTGCCGAAACTCTGACTATTAGTATTGTGAGAGAAGTACTGATCTGTGTTTGTGCGATCATATAATGCACAGAATATATTCCTATTGTTATTGTATTAGTGGTGCAAATCTCTGACTAACTTAACGCCTAAATTGAAACCAAAATGTGTTTCAATGTGTTGGCAGCTGTTTCTCAAGCGATCCAATGCTATTCAGTGCTATTCAATGCTATCCAATGCTAATGCTTTTTGAGGTCTGATTATCGTTCACTTTAGGAATTATATCATTACTTTACTAAATGCTGTTTTATGCAAAAACAAGTCAATAACTCATTTGCATCACTACTACACTCAGCTTCCGATCTCCTAAACATAGGCCAACAATCTTACCCTACGCTGTGTCTCATTCTCTACCAATATCTCAATCTTCGCCTATTTGTGTGAAGTGCTGTAAAACTAACCCAAATTAATGCGTAAACTTTTGTCCAATACTACCCTTTCGGCCATTTATGATCCCAAACACACAAAAATAGAGACATCACTTCCAACAGATTTTCTTTTAAAGTTTAAGATATTTTTGGACGAAAATGATTTTATTGGTGCTATTGATTGGTTGCATCGAATGGCACAACATATGACAACACCACTACTCCAGTACAGCACTACACCAATACTCTATTCTCACTTCTCTATTCTCTCTTCAATATTGTAATTAGCGATATATACATCGATATAATAGAAGGAATGGTGAGGGTATGACATATGCCATAGCGTTCAGTCATGGCTGAGCCGAGAATATTATTTGAACATAAGTTTGAATTACAGCCCCTATAAAATCATTTGAACCAAAAATTCTTTTACTAAACTTACAGTTCCAGAGTTACCAAAGAAGAAGAATATTTGGGGGCAATAAAAGGCCTGAAGGCAATGGAAGGGCAGTTCAATTTGCAAACTATGTCCCAACTAAGAGATGTACCGCTCAATGGATAGGATTCCCACGAGTTTTGCTCTTCTTTGAGCTCTTCACCAGAAATCAGACTCTTTGAAGGCTAGCTTACAGTTTGAGTACTGGCTTAAGAAGTATAGCTCTTCCATACTTTAGTACAGATTATTATTTGCCGACAATTTTAGAAACTTTGGGACTCTAACAGAGAAGGACCAGATAACTGACTTTCCAGTACTGGCGATCTCTGACTTATGGTTGTGTGCATAGAGTTTAGTTAAGACACGTTTTATGAGATAATTAAACTGATTCTGTCCTATAGGTTAAGCACCAAATGAACACTCCTTTGCTATAATAATAACAGCCTTTACTGCACTCGTCATACACTTCATAAACATTTGTTTTAGAATTTTTGTGGAAATGATTACTATTTTATTTGCACTAAAACTGAGTGAGAATTTCATCTAATAATTACTCATTTATTGCAAAAGTTGTAACAAAAGAATACAAATTAAAATCAATGAAAATATGTTTAATTCTTCAGAGATTGCAATCGATTCCAATAATAGATTTCTTTTGCAATTCTTTTGATAAGAGATATATTAAACAAGAGATGAGTTGTCTCTCATTTAGTTTAGTTACAGAGATGTTCACTAATAGAGTTTGGGTATAGACAATCTTTAAATATTAATGTCTGTTACTATTTTGTGGTTTAATTCTTTGTTAATCTCTTTTTAATAATTTTCTTTTTGATCGTAAAATTGATCTCAAATATTAAAATTGTTTAAATATTTCCTATTCATTTGCATAGAAAAAGATGAACATTTCTTGAATAAGTTTCATCTTGTATTGACCTTGCTCCAATTCTAGGAAACCTTTTTACTACTTTAGATGGTAGAGATATTTTTGTTGGTAGTGGTCCCCCCTTTGGAATCCCATTGGCATCCGTTAGACATTTCTAGTCATCTCTGGTTTAGTTTATAATCTGAACTGTTGTGTAACGAAGACTTGAGAATTATATGAGTGAAGAATAATATCTAAAGACTAAAACTAATACTAATAGTAATACTGGTTCTGGAGTTCAGACTCCAAACGCAATGAGTTTTTGTGTTATTTTAGGCGATACTGAAAAAGAGAAGTACTTCTCGTTTAAGTGAAAGTTACAAATTTGGTGCACAAGTGATACAGCATTCAAGTGGTCAGACTTGAAATGAAAGTTTCACAATAAGTGTTAGGCATCAGGTTCTCAGTTGATGGTAACAAACATAGAGCACAGAATGAGTGTGCATTTGTCGAACTCGAGTCTCATGTTTTTGTTTGCCTTCATCTCAATTGTCTTTATTGACAGAACTGTCGTCAGACCTGTTATAACAACTCGTAATGTAATCGACGGCAAAATTTAGCGATCGTTTCGATAACAGTCTTTACTCTTAATATCAAAGGCCCCGTTATTATGGCGTTCCCCTCATGTCATCGATTTTTCTATCATTTGTTTGTTTGAAATATTTCTTCAATACTCTCGTCATAAAAATGTTTATTTTAATCGATATTCGCTTTTTTTGATCCAAATTTAATAAATTCTTATTTCGATTTTATGTTCGCTTTTTTGAAAAATGGTTTTTCAGATCAAATGATGGCTTTAAATGTGATCTCAAAGAGTCCACTATATTTGAGAGACACTTGAAGTGTTCACTCGTGAAACGCACAGTTTTGTTAACACTTAAGGGTTGTGTCAGTTCTGAAATAACTTATCCCTGAAATAAGAAGAGATAAGTTTGAGACTAAAATTGTCAGAATATTATTTCCTTTGACTTCCGTCCACTTTAACCATAGATTTCCTCTGAAACCTAAACTTCAGTTCTTAGGGTCAATGAAATAGAGTTTTGTGGCCACAACTTATTGATATGTTTTTTATGGACAGCAATAGTATTATAATTGTGAGCAGAACCTAAAAGAAGCTAAAAAAGTGTTATTAAATTTCGTTTTATTCAAGGATTGGGTCCATTTGAGAGGACTGTTTCAAAACCACAGGATATTGAATTCCTATGAGTCGACTAATGCTTCAAAACTGAAGAATTGCTTTTTAAGAGTTAAGGAAAATAAAAACTTTGGATACAATAAAAGTTTTAAAATTGTTTCAAAGGAAACAATTTTTAGACTTTTGTCTCCTCCAGGCTTTGAAACCAAAGGATTGACATCAGGAGTACAGCCATTCCAAAGGCAATGGTTTATGATGTCTGGCACCAAACTTTTTGCTAGTTCAATCAGTGCTTTTTTAAAAAGTGGACATACTCTTACACAGGCAAGTATTTTATGGTGGGTCCTTTTATTTCTATGTATTTATTTAAAAGTCGAAGTAGCGATATATCGATTTAAGAGAAATAGCATAACATGAGCACAGAATAAACATCATTAAGTCCTGAGTCCAAACCGACTGCGTTTGTGGCTCTTCATACTAATTAGATGAAAGACTTTAAACTTGGACTGACTCTAACTCTTTCTCTTTTTTTATTCATAATTTTCTTCTTTAATACCAATTAAAGTATAAGTATTTTATGATTAAAACGTGATTTTTTTGATAAACCGATTTTTATTGAAATCTCTTTTTATTTTGTAGTAATTATTTAGAGCTCTTGTTCTTAAGGTTCCATTTTTTTCTTCTATCGAAAGGTTTTCTCATGAGTTGGTTATACTGTATTTTATTCAATAAAATGTTAGCCACTCCTTATCTAAAGCATAAATCACTCCATTAATTATGTTTATTATCTGAGATTTTATTCTTCAGCGAAACAGAGAAAAGGTTTTATAAGTTTAAGCCTAAAAAATGTGCTCTAAATTCATGTTTATGTCAGACAATGAAAGTCAAAAATAAAACTCTCGGTTTTTTTGGACAATCGGTATTCCGGCGTTTGTGTCCCCACTGTTCGCCTGTGAGGAGTGTCTGTGCCGTCAATCAGATATGTGGCAACTCTTGACAAAAGGCATTTGTTGCTACACAAGAAGATAGCCTTTGGAGTAACTGTTATTCAAATAATTGTACTACAAATCAAGTGAACGTTTTTAGGACTTCGAGAAAAGTGACTGAAAAAAACGTAGACATAAAAAAGTATAGCAATAAAAAGATTAGACTCTTCTCTAAGTTTACATCAATTAAATAGAAAAAAGAGTGCAATCATTAAAAACGCTGAGAAACTGAAGAACTCCACGACTTATAAATCAATTGGATTACAGAAAATGTTACCAACTTTTTAATTAGAGAGAAAAAAATGAACAGCCATTTGGTCAGGAATTCATCAGTTATGGCTGAACCACACATTAATCATCAAAATTTTTCATTTTTCTTATTTGAGGATTACTTTGAATCAATCATTAAATGAGTTTCTCTCATATAAATTGATTTCGTATTTGTTTTAATCTTTTTGTTTAACAATTAAATTGAAATTATTTTTATTCAATATTTAATGGAATCGAATCAGAAAACACTTAAAACACTTTTAGATAGATTATAATTGAACTAGTCAAATCTAAATTAGATTATAGAATGAAAAGTGATGGACCAAAGTTTGTCTTCAATGTCGAGGTTTGAGTCCTTTTGTCGGCTAAATCGTCAGTAAGTCGTTCGTTGGTTTGCGGTGACATTAGAATGACGTTAAGAGCCATTAGAGTAATGGAGAGTCGTTTCGGATCGCTGGACATATTAACAGAGGTCTGAATCCACTATTTTCTCCTCATTTTGATTCTGACTAAAAGGCGGATAAAAGTGAGTCTCAACGGACACAACCAAAACTAGTAGAGGAGAGAATAGTGTCTAATAGAATAGAATCGACTTATTTAATCATCTCCTCAGTTGACCTCAAACTAAAACTCATTAGAATTACAGATATTTTTGATTCGATTGAGGAGTAATGAATGCATTGCTTTTGAGGAAACGGGCGGAAAGGCTAAAGACATGGAATCCATTGCAAGAAAAAGAGCTTAAGTATAAATCAAGGGTTCGTTGTTTGTCAATATAAGCAAAAGTAAGTTATAAATGATTTTCAGCGAATATTGCACTGAATTAAAGCCTAAACTATTGCTTTCAATTGAATGGTTGGGAACTGTTGTATGAAATAAAAGGTGAAAACAAGTCCTACATTACTGTTAACAGACTTCCAGAGTTATGAATCAAACAATAGAGAAGTACTTCATTGAAATAATAATAGAAGTGTTAGAGAAAAGTGTTTCAGTAATAGACAACTGGCGGTCGGACTTCTGAAATATGAACTGAGTTTAGCTAAGTTTTGATATGCTTTTCACTCATTCACTTAACACTCGCTCAACACTAACTCAACATTGATTCACACCTTTCTCTCTCTCTCTCTCTCATTGGCATAACTTAATTCATTCATCTTTGGACAGACTCACCAAAACTCTCTTTTTTATGGCTGACCCAAAAGCAGTGGTGCGAAGAACCCATAGAAAGTCGCGACACTCTATTATATTATGCTTTTGCTATTGTCGTCATTCAACTTCTATTAACTTCTGAGTATATTCTTCGCGCTATGTATTTGTGGCCACACTATCCATAGAAAAGAACAGTAGTGTCAGTACTTTCTCTAATATACCGCACAGTTTATTAAGTATTGGCTAAAAGAGTGTTTTAGCACAAAAGGTGAGCACTGATCCGTTTGGATAATCTCCTAAAACGGCTAACAATGAATAAACTGTGAAAAATACTTTTTCATTCACTTCACAGATGTGTTCAATACTTTACACGAATATAAAACTTATGCATCGAATCAAAGACCGGAGCGCTTAACAAAAAGTCAGACCATTTTGAGCACTGTTTTGTCATCTCATTTAGCTTTTGATCGTAACGTTTGAATCAAGAAATGTATTTCTCTCTCAATACTAAATATACGGCATTAGTGACAGCATTAGTGACAGTACTTCGACACTGAATTGTTTGCATAAGAAGTGACCCGAATATTGACTTATAATAGGATAGCAGTCAGGCTTAAAGTCAGGTTTTTATCAATTGATAATAGCTTTACATAATTTACATGAATTTCTCTTCACTCAGAGTTTTAACATTTACTGATGTTTTCAATAAATTTACAGAATTTTTGTCGTCAATACTATAATACAATTCTAAGAAAACGGAAATATTTGTAAAATTATCGCTAAATTATATAATAGAGTTTTAACATAACAACAACGTAGTAGTACTCAAACGGACAAAATTTCTTCAACTCTTGATTTTAGAAACGAAAAGAAAAGATTATCTCCAAATAGTTATCCAAATAAGCAATTAGTCGTTTTAGTCGTTTGTTGAGACCAAAACTCTCTACTAATTCATTGAAAGTATGGCTGAAAAGACGTAATGTTATAGAAAAAAATGAGCCAAAAATGAGTTACAGATGTTTTAGCCATCAATAAGTCTGAAGGGAAGAGCAATGAATTGGTTGTAATGTTTTGCACACAAATATCAACACATAATATGAAGCAAATGTTCGTCGACTCGTCCGACACTCCGAAAGAAGTGCGAAGAGAGCAGAGCAGGTGTTAAGTCATCGCCGGTAAACTTCTGAAATTCGTGTCATTATTTGCGCTGTCGTTCTCTTTGTTCTCCAATTCACGGATCCGTTTTCGTAACATATAAATAGTTTCGTGAATGTCCTGAATATTCTCCATATTATCACTAAAAATAAATTCAATTATCAGATAATCAGTTAAACACTTCTCCAAAAGAAAGAGTCAAATGTTTCAACTTTTTTACTTTTAAGCACTGAATTCAATATTTGTTAAGTAAATGTGTTTTTGGTTTTATTTCAATTTAAATGAGGAGAGAGAGAGAGGGAGGGAGAGAGAGAGAGAGAGAGAGAGAATGATATTTGATAGTTAATTGGATGAGACAATATAAATGTGTTCTTTTCTAACACTCTTAACGATTATTAAATATACAAAAAGTGAATTGAATTGAAATCTTAATTGAATTAAGGACTGCATACGAACTACAATATGATATGTGCGACAACTTCTCCATAATTTAAAACATTGGCTCCTTTTTAAGTGAGTAGTAGTCGCGATGCGGAACGACTCCGACTGTTCTCTAAAGTTGATTAGTATTTCATTTACTTTTGACTGCTTTCACAGTTGGAAAAGTGTAGTGACAAACATAATCATCGCTTTTTCATTCATTTTTAACTTTTTTTTCTCTGAGAGGGGAATACTCTATGATATATCTATAGTTAATAGATTATACTTCCGGAATAAAACACTACTTGACATCAATTTTTTTCCTTTTGAGGGCCGACTTATTTCACAGATCATACTATTATTGATATTATATTTGACATCAAATTCTTGGGAATAATAGTAGAGAATAACAACAAAATATTGTTTGGCTTTGAATTGAGAATATATTTACCATAAAAATTGATTCAATTATTGAAATTCAATTGAAATTCATATGAATATTGTATTGAAAATTATGTATTGGATGTGTTGAAGGCTATGCCATAACACTATGAAGTGTTGATTCATGAGTTTCAGTCGATTTTGAAGTGGATTTTAAGTGTTTTAAGAATAACAATATATAATTCTTGTGCTGTTATTGCAATACATGTGTTATTGAGGGAAAGATAGGAAAACAATTGGCTATCGATAGACCAGAGTATGACATACCTGTTATTCTGAATATTTGACTGTTGAGGCGATAATCCATTTTCGAGTGGCTTTGCATCGGAGCCATCTGTCACATCATTGCCAGCTTTGGCTGAAGTTTATGATAAAGAAAAAGATAATATCTTATATGAAAATAGAGTTAACCAAACAGTGATAGTGTATTGTGTTGTCCAACAAAATTATTGCATAAGTATTGAGTCAAATACAGACACTTAAAGTTTGCGACATTAAAATCATAGATAATTTCGTCGACAATATTTGGTTTTTGTATATATACTGAGTGTTAGGACTAATCACACGTAAAACTACTCGAAAACTAACTCCAAAACTTAACTTCGCTGTCAATAACTGTATAAAGGATTAACATTTTTAATTCACAACAATTTTCGAGAATCATTTCAAACGATTTATTGCATCCGAAAACTTAATCTCTTTTGGTCTCAACTGTTATACAGAAACAGATGTAAACCATTATTAGAACACTTCAGAAAAAGTAGTGATTTTAACAATCGATAACTTATTATAAATAAGTCTATGAATTATACCTTCTGTTGTCTACAGTGTTATATACACCGGGATATACACAACTCTATACCCATTGCTTTATTCCTAACACTTTATAGATTCTGTATTCTATGAAATCAACTCATTCTCTACTCATAAATGAACAAAATCTGTATTTAAGTAAATCCTTTTTTAATTGCATTATTTGTAGCCAACATAAAGTGTCCAACTAGTAGAGGACAATCATCCTAGCTCAATTCAATAATTAGTTTATTCTATATTCAACTATAAAAATGAAGCCTTTAGTCTAATCTGTTTCGTGACGAGACTTATCTGATTATGAGTTCTACTAATTAAAGAACAAAATTTAATGTCATTTTTATAAACTAATTATTCGTTTTTCTAAGATTAGATGTTATCGGATAACAGCGTTTACAGAAAGTTATTTTAATACTTGTTTTTATGGCCTCAAAATCAATGCCTATAAACAGTTATGCATAACATTTCAATTTAACTTAAATTTTAAGTTATTTTCTGTAGAATTGGATAAAAATTTTTGGTTATAAATAAATTTGTGTTCATTTGATTCAATTTAAAGTCTGTTCAGAGTTTAATGAATAAATCAAAACAAAAGTTATGTACAAATTTGTTGAAAAATTACAGTTAATATAATCAAAAACTCCAAAAGAATTATATATTTTATGGATAACAAGAATAAACAAAATCAGTGCTAACTTTCAGATGAGTCCCTGTTTTGTTGTATCGCATGATTTGAGTGTTCGCTTAACTTTTCACAGTCGGCCTCTTTGTCATTATCTCCGCCATCAGAGACGACGTCCACATTTTTCTCGGACGAGGAGTCGTTTTCGTCGTCGTCTTCTATCCTCTGAATTAAGTGAAGAATAAATTTAAAAATTATTAAAAACACAAATAATTTATTAAAAGAAAAACATTAAGTAATTGTAATTATTTTTTTCTGTCATTAATATACGACTCTTTTCTAATCAGTAAATCATTTTCTAAATGACCCGTTTTTAATGTGTAAAAACATTTTTATTTATTATTAGTTAAAAAGTTTTGCATACATTCGGTCTTTACTCAAATGATTAATGAAGAGCTGTTTTCTCAAGAGTTGATTCCTCTCGTTCTGTGTGTTTGACAATCAATTTTAATGCTAACAATATATACATTGAATATAATGCAGACAAACATCGAGTGAGACATCACTGAGAAAAACGGTTGACTTTATTGGATATCTACTGAAAAGCACTTATCGATGTCATAATAGCAAAGAATTATTATCTCATATTCGTATTGCTTTTGCAACTCAACCCTAACAAAAGCCTTCTTTTTAAATCAATAAATTTGTAGACAATATCCTATTGTTATTATATTGTGTCACAACTTCTTCGTTATCATTGTTTAATGAGAGGCCATAACATCACGAGTTAACAAAAAATATCAATAATTTCTCTCTCTCTCTCTCTCTCTCTCTCTCTCTCTCTCTCTCTGAGCTGAATAAGTAATGGTTAGGCACTTATTCTTCTCTCATTTGCATTGAGTGCACATTTACTTTAAAACTCAGTCTCTTTTGATAGTATTTTTCTAATTTTTAATGGGATTATTATATGAGCCAAAACTCATCACTAAATGCTCTTTAGATAAAAAAGTAAACGTAAAATACTATACAATAGCACAGAATAGTATACAATCGTAACGACAAACTGCTATCAAAAACTCTTTCTCTTTTTGACATTAAATGTCAATAATTCGATCCGATATATGAAAAGAGAGGACGAAAAGAGTGAAAATGAGTGCTCATAACAGTTGCGGATATAAACTCTCTCTTTCCATAAGTCGGTCCATAGTTTGAAAAGCGAGAGTCAATCGGATCAGTAAAATAAATCCGAGAGAATAGAGAATTATTCTATTATAGAAGTGGAGATCAAAAGTTAAAGTTAGCTCTAATTCATTTCATATCAGATGTGACTCTTTTTCCGTCTGTCTATCATTTGTCGGAGTATTTACTCTTAACTTAATTGCAAAAACGAGTCTATGATTTCAAAGCTTAGAAAATCTGAGTTCAAATAAAACTAATAAAAACTGATTATATTTCACTAAATTTCTATTTATTTTTCAAAAGCCTTTCATCTGAAATATGGTTTTTCAGTGCAACTGACCTGAGATGTTGTACTGACATCAGAGCCTATGTTCCAAATGTCGCCTCTCATAAGAGGATTGCCTCCATTTTCAGACCGTAATTCTTCGGATTCAAACTTTTTTCTGGTCTGTCGTATCATTGCTTGAATTGAAATAAAAACAATAATAAGAAAATCGTTTCAAAGAAAAAATTTAATTATTATTCAAATGAGTTTTTATTAGGAATACAGAAATGTTTCACAGTTTGAGATTTGAAACTAATCAGTAAAATATGTCAGAAATGGATAAATGAATGAATGGATTGCACAGCATATCCCTCATATTCATCCAGCATAATTTAAGGCTAAATGTTAAAAGAGCAAGAAAATTTTACTAAAATAAATCATTTTAAGAGAAAAAGCAAATCATTTGACAGATTAGTTAATAAGAATATTTTTGGCCACTAATTGCAAGAATGGATTAAAACCAAATATTTTATTAATATCGTTATATTTTGTCCAAAACAGAGTTAAAGATAAATCAATTTTTTGGCTCATTTACAGATTCCAACAAAAAATTTACTCATTTCTTAACTAATTTTTTCAGTAAAATAAAGTTTAGAATTAAAAATATAAACAAAATTAGATAAGAATCAGTGTTGAGATATAACACACAAATAATATATTAATTTAAAATCCTTTTCAAGAGATGAAGAAAAACTCTAAAATGAAGTTAAAATAATAATAATAATAATAATAAAAGAGAAAATATTTGTCATACGTTTAGAAATAATGATTATTTGGCTCTTATTTAATGCATTAATACATATGAGAAATGATTAAAGAGAATGAGTTTTATGTGGTTTGCATTTCAAAGAGTTTTCAATAAAAGTTATGTTTTTAAAGTGTTTTGCGATGAAACACATGAATAGAAAATTATTTTTTTATTGCATTTAATGATTATTGCGTTTAAATTACAACTTTTAAGAAGTTATATAAATAATAAAATAAATAATTTATTCTGATTTGCAAAACATAAGAGAGAGACTGAAAATCAACAAAAAGAGAGAACTTTAATAAAATCTGATAAATAAAACAAAAAACTAAATCAGAAATTATTGCATAAATACAGGTTTGAGAATATATTTACTCTATAAAAGTGTGCTCGACTATTGTAAGCGAGAGCTCGACTAAGAATTTTTCATTTGCAAACCCTTTAAAAGTCAAAAGAGAGACAACAAAAAATACATATAAATAAAAGAAATACTAAAATAAAGAGTAAATCTCATCAAATATTTGAACGGAAAGCCTTTCATGAGGTGAGCATTCATTTGGTTAATTGCATAGAAATTTAATGGGAATCCAATATAAATCTTAAAAGTATATATTGTAATACCTGTTAGCCTTGAGTGACGGTTTTGTTTAACCCTTTGAAATGTCTATAAAAGAGATGGAGAGACAAAAAAATAATGCCTTTGAGATGAGCTTCAGATAAGTTTTAAATAAATGAATAAACGAATAGCAAAACGAAAATCAGTATAAAAATCACAATTCAGTGCTTAATATATTCAGTACTGATTTCTAACTTTTTTCTCGTCTTTTTTTCTTGTCTTTGACTCTGAGTTCGGTCTTTAATATTCGTTTATTTATTTAATGTCTATAAATAAATTTTCGTTTCGGATCAGTTATAAAACAAACCTCCCATCGAGAATATGGCAATTTTTTCTGAAATGATGAACACCGAGACTCGAATCGCTCATTACTTTCTGATGAGTCGTTTGAATGGTATGCGAAGTCGCTTAATCTATAGGAAGAGAAATAGTTTTTCTTTTTGTTAAAACAAATATATTTATTGATAATTATTTAACTGTTTTTCAGTCTTTAAGTGAGAAATTGCTTTTCAGTTAAAGTATTTTAAAAATTATTAAATTATAATTAAATGTAATTCAATCTCATAATTGAATAGAAATTAGAAAATTTGTGTTCATTTCTCTGTAAATGGAATCTCTTTTCTAAGACAACGTCAGCCGACCGTTTCTCAACTCCTATCACATATCCAGTGCTTTTGTGATGACTTTATGTCTATTTCTATATATATGAGTCAAAGATATTTATCGGAAATTTTCTTCAAAACATTTTAGAGAATTGTATTAAAATTTAATGTAAAATGTGTTCACAATTTGCCTAAAAATAATATCGAATTTTATCGTTCAAATAATCGTTAAAAAAGAGGGAAATCTGTCACTAATTTCAAAGTAATGTTCCAAATGACCAGAGTTTAAGTGTAAGTAAAATCAATTAAGTGTTTAATTTAAGGCGAGTTCTAATGAAAAATATTAGTGAAAATGTTTTGTAAAATCAGATATAATGTAAAATCAGTGTCGAAGTGAACAGAATATTCTTGTAGTGGTTGTACTCCTCTTTTCTCACAGATTTTTTCGTTTGATATAACAGAGGCTCACTTTTGGTATTCGGAGAATTGCCAATAAAAAGGCTGTTGTGTTGGGGCTGTTGAGCATCACTGATCACCAAAAATGAGATGAGCTCTTCAGCTCTTCACTCAGGGAGAAGAGGAGCGGGAGATCGAGAAAAAAGGATCGGAGAAAACTCATCTCTTTTTTATAAGTGAACGCTTACTAAGCATTGGATTACGGAATAGTAAAAAACAATTGCAATGAAATGTTAAACATATTATGTTTTATGAAATTTTATTCCTTATTCTGATCTCTTGAGGCTCACATTTTTGGCAATTT
The DNA here is from genome assembly GCA_034695785.1 of Galumna obvia. Lineage (NCBI taxonomy): Eukaryota > Metazoa > Arthropoda > Arachnida > Sarcoptiformes > Galumnidae > Galumna > Galumna obvia. Next base: position 6,357 of record JAQFZM010000887.1, on the reverse strand, counting down.
TTTTAAAATAAATTTTTTATTTGATATTTGAGTGAATGAAGAGAAGGGAACGACTTTTAGTTAGTGGAGGCCTTTCAGAGTTCAAACTTAATTGAATTTTACAATAATTGAGATGTGATTTCATGTTTAGATCACTTACTTTCTAAGTGTTTCGACTTTATGTACCTCTTCATAGAAATGGCTTCTTATGTCCACTCCTTCTAATGATATGGAACAAAGAGGACACGACAGAGGCTGTGATGGCGAACGACACCAGTTGTTTGATCCGATTGCTGTCATATAAGTATAAGTTATGAGTTTATTAATTATGGCTTAAAAAATGGGATAAAGTTATGAATGAGGTCTGCACTGATTGAACGCACAGGTGGTTGTCGTTAATAAACAAAAATATTCAAGGCAATTTCCATATTTTCAACTTATTTCAAGTGATTTAAATTCCTAAATACTCCTTTATATTTGAGTTTTTCAACACAAAGTCAAGTTCTCATTAAATTTTTTTGTGTGCAAGAATAAATTGGACATAACTCCAATAATTTCATTTTTATGATAAAATTTAAATTAGTTTCAATTTCTATTCGTATGACAACTAGATTATTTTCTTAAGAACTTTTTATTACAAGAATAAAAAACATTTAATTTGAAAATTGAGCCAAAATATATTCGAGACACAAATTCAGAGCTCAGGGAATGGTATAAAAGGAGTTACAAAAAAGTTAATTGAAGTAAAGCCTAAAATAGAGTTAATGTCAAAATCAAGTAATGATTAAAATCTCGGATTTTTGAGGCAATTAAGAGATATTTGAATGAAAATTTTGGGGAAAATTCTCTTTAGAGGAACTACACATAACGGCCGCCACTCTATAACAACTGATTTTAATTGCAGAGCACTTTCACCGTCTCAGAGCTCGGGGTTATATCTCGAGCTTTTGGTACTTAAATTGATTCCATTGTCTCAAAAGCATTGCTTAAAATAGTCGACTGATATAATAGACTTTGAAAAGTCGTTAACTTCTTATCGCAAATATTCAATTGGTTTTGGGATAACCATAAAAACAAAGATTTCTGGGATTTTGTTTCCCTTAAAAATAATTATTTCATTTAAATAATATTTCAAATAAAATAAGTGATGAAAAAGTATTTTTTAGTTTAATTGTGTGTAAATGTTTTACTGATAAAAGGGAACAGAATATGAGTAAAAAGTGATTCTATTAATCAAAACTATTTAATTGCTTCTGAATTAATCGGAAAAATGATCGCGAAATCCATTTAAGGGAAAATAAAGGCTCAGTTAAAGGCAATGAAAGGCTGAACACAAAATGGTTATGAATTTATTGATCGCAATAAACGTTTTTATGAAAATAAATAACAAAAGACTTAATAGTTTTGATACAAAACTCCGTTTTAAGTCAGAAATGGATTAAGAGTTTTGGGAATAACTATTGACTTCTAATTGATTGATATCTTAATTTGATGGATGACTTACAGGTTGACTGAACGGCTGGCGAGTCATTTGGCGTCGATGTCGACAAATCCGAGTCTCCAGAGATGTTCAACATTTTGCGTTTGAATGGAGGCGAAGATGTGAGACATTCATTATTTAATGCATTAAACATATTGTTTTGTGTATTGTGTAGGGGATGTCCACCACTATGTCCAGAGTTGAATGGGAAAAGACAGCCCTGTTTTGCTGTGGGATAAGCGCTGTTAGTTCTGTGTCCAGTATTTAGTGGTGAAAAGACTGGTGGAAACCGTGAAAAATCTTCGGGAATTCGTTTGCCTAAAGTTATAAAGTAATTATCAATTCCTGGATATTTGTCCCCAAAAATAACTGTTTATATATACAGTATATGAGGTATTATGAGGTGAACACTAAATATGTGTAGAATAGGGAGAAATTTAGATATAATTACCAGAAATGTTTTGTGAGAAAGAATTGCCCAGAAATGACATTTGACGGGCGATGGCGGGTATGGCGTGCGGTGAGAAAAAGTTCGATAAATTGCTTCCAACTAATCCTGAATAAGGATTTTGCGCGTATATGGCGTGCAGTGGGAAACACATCGATGGCAGAGTAGACGGCGGAAAGCCGTGCACTGACGGGTCTTTGATTGCCGATGGCTTAAGTAGTGGTACTGATTGAAAGGTTGTGCGCGAAGGACTGGACACTGGCGATCGGTCCTGACTGAATGATGAGGAGGCCTGCGGTGACGAATGAAGACTTGATGGAGACATCATTGAAACGGGAGATGACGGCGATGACGACTTGGAAGTGACGCAACCGTTAATCATTGCATTAGAGAGTAATGCAATCAATAGTTAATTGAAATTTGAATTTCACTAAATGTTTGTCAAAACAAAACTTTTTGACGATAAATGACTTTTAACTCACTTTTAATAAGTTATTCAAAAAATAAATACACAAAAAACTCAATTAATTGTTTTCACACAAAATATATATCGATATCGAATGAGTTGAAGGGTTGGGTGATTTTGTGCCAATTACTGACCCTATAATAGAGACGATTCGTAGATATTTATAAGTTTTATACAATTATATAGCATATGATATGAGGCCGTCCTCTACCGAATGTGCGGTAAGAACTGTTTTGGCGAACTTTTGCCTCAACTCTACTGACTTGGAGTACACTAATAGACTATATCATAGTCTCAGTTGGAAGTGGAGAGTGGGTCTTAAGAGAGTACTGGCTCTCAGTCGAAGTTCAGTTCGACTCAATACAGAGCAGACAAAAAGTTGCTTTCACTGAATCATGGACTGACTCCAAGCGCATGAGTTTGTCCAACACTACACAAGTTTAGGGCTGAAGGATCTGTGCCGGTGGTGTAGGCACTGCTCTATTTGGGAAGTGTACAGCACCGATACCACCAATGGAAGGTGAGAGTTGTTTAACTCCACTCAACTAAGTTTCTTGACGTACCACTAAAAGATAGACATCATTGGGTAGATCTGAAGAGAGTGTGCGCTCACATACCAAACAACACAATGTCATCACTTTATTGCAGATATTATTGATATACACTTTATATAAGTTTATATTAAAACAGAGAGACTTTAGGACAAAGAATTTAATATAATTTCAGACATTAATATAATATAATATAAAATAATTGAAATATTTTTCAATTTTTTATTAAATTCTTGTCTTTTATATAAAATAACAGAACATTTACTTCAAGTTATGAGCGATGAACAGAATAGACTACTTTTCCTTTGGGTTTATCCTAACTTAAACTTAAGTAAAACCACTTTTCACTTAAATTTCATCGATTGCTATAATATTCTTAAATTTGACTAAAAATATGGAAATAATTCATTTGAGACATGAGTTTGAATTTACAAATCATCTCAACTAACAAACGGATTATAACTATTTTAAATGCATTCAAATGAAGAATGAATTTCACATTTTCTTATCTGATGTTCATTTATATTATAAAAAGTAATTTGAGCTAATCATAAAAGTTTAATAGTACCATGGTGATGAATAAACCTAGTTTTCCACATTTTTTTACTTTAAAAGTCAATATTTTTGAAAAGTTTTATGGAATGACTCAAACCCTTGAGATGTGTTTTTAGAGGAAATGGTTAATTAGCAGATGTTTTATAAACATTTTTATTTTGTAATCAATAAAAGTATTTTAAAATGTGAGTTCTCTGAACCTTATCTTTGAATATCTAATTAAAAAGACATCGATTTCTAACTAAAACATTGATATTAACTGACTCTTAATCTCAAGTATGAGAGGAATGGTTTGGTTGATACGAACCGTTGATAAGAGGCGTTAATGCAATAATAATGAGAATGGTCAGTTTTGTACTTTTGGTGATTTTGGTGAGTTTGTCAAATAACTTTGAGGCTATTGAGTAGAGTTCTTGTGAAGTGTATACAAAAGTAGACGAATGGAGCAATTATTTCATCACATGCTTTGGCAGACCATTTGTATTGTCTATTTGAATGTGACTTTGCACAGGTGTGCGACACATATCCATCGCCTTCTATGTTGAGGGGCAAAGTCACAGTCACTTTGCAATAGTTGGACCATAGCTTTGGATGGCATCCGATGAAAGGCACTGCCTTTTATGGTCGCAAAGGATTCAATTGAATATTTAGAAAAGGTTTTCGACATTTACTTCAAAACTAAACTAAACTACAATAATATGAGAGGAGAGTGTATTGAATGACAAAATTTTGCCAAAAACTTTGTGATCCCTTTCAAAGCGCACACTATTTTCGGGATGGCTTTGAATACCTCGAATCACAAAAAGTACAGCACAACCATTCATTCTTCGCAAACAGGATTACGACTACTTCTACTTTACATTATAACAAACACTCAGTTAAAGTGCATTATGTGATCCTTTTTTAACTGATCCAAAGAAATGCCTTTAATAGAGGCAAAGGTCCACAATCTTAAACCGCTTTTTGTGTTTGGCTCACAAACTCACCTAAAAACAGTTCGGATACAGTTTCCACTTCCATAAGAAATATATACTTTGCTTTTAGTAAATACTGTTTCACTTATGCCATAAACTATAGATTTTTTATATATATTTTTTTTGTCAATGGATGGGATTAACTCCAACTCCAATACAAACGGACCACCTATTCCTCATTTCTCCCATTCCGACAATATTTAATCTTTAGTCAAATGTTTCTCCGCTTTAATACAATAAGAATAGAAAATTTGTATCAAAAAAAGTTTGAGCAGACATATTGAGAAGTACTTCTGACACTCTTCTGGAGGCAATACCTCTCATCATAGCTATCAATAGAGTGGCGAAACCTCTCTGTCTTTTTAACGAAAAGCTTAGGAATGAATGTTAGCTCAGGTTTTGTGTTGAAAAAAGTATGGAAACAGCGTTTTGTGTCAGAAAAAGATTATATGACTTTTGATTTTGAACTGAAAATATTTTGGCTCACATTTATTGCAACAAAACGTTTGAGTGACAAAAAACATGCAAATGAGTGCCGAGCGATCGGCACAATCCGATTATGTGTGCATAAAATATTAGCTCACATTAACACAGTTTTCGTTTATTCTTAGAGTCACAACAAAAACTGATTATTAGGTTCGAGTAAAATATAAATCAAAACAGTATTGTGTTGTCTGTCCTCTGAGAGAGTTCAGAGACACTAACTATTTGTATACTTAACTGATTTGTCTGAATATAATTTTCACTTTTATTATAATTGGAATCTGTGCTAATACTCGGGTCCTACTGTTTTGCTGTTGGCTTAAGCTTAGGTTAGGAACTTTCTCCCAAAGCCATGGCTAGACTTCCGCTCATTTAGCAAACAAATGCAAATACCAGTACTCACTGTCAATATCTTCGGATTATATGACAGACCATTCGTGAGAATATCTTTTCTTTTAAAGTGACTTTCATTCTGAGTATTTTTCAGTGAACCCCTTTCACACCAAAATATTCTGTGCTTTCAATCAAATTAATAGTCAAATGAGAAATAAAGTCGTGAGAAAAGAGTTGAGTCATCAAATGCTAAATATGAAAGAAGGCATTGATTTCTTCAACTTTTTCTCTGTTTGTTTGCTCAACACTTAAAGGATTAAAATAAATGGTTTTATAGATCTTTGACTCAAAATTTTATTGAAATAATTGTAGAGTTATTCTCAAAGTGAATGTCTCCATTTGGATTAGTAAGTCAGACAGAGATTAAATTTTATAAATTTTATACACTGAGAAATTCATAATAAATGATAAATTGAAAGAAATTAACAAAAATGAAAGCAATATACTGGATATTGTTATACTGGATATTGATATCGATACAATTGATGTTTATATTGAAATTATCGATGTTATCGATAGTATTATTGAAAATATCTATATTTTTGATATAATTGAATATATCGATATTTTTGATTTTTATATGATAATTTCAATTATATCGATAATTTAGATAAAATATCTATAAAATCGATATATTCAATAATAAAAACAATAATATCTATAATTTCAATTATATTGATATTTATATTATAACTTTCGATATTATTGATAGTATTATTAAATATATCGATATTATTGATGTTTATATTGAAATTATCGATGTTATCGATAGTATTATTGAAAATATCTATATTTTTGATATTATTGAATATATCGATATTATTGATATGATCTTTGAATATATCGATATTATTAAAATTATCGATTATATTGATATTTATATATTATCTATTGATATTATTAATTTTGTCACTTAATTTATCAATATTATTAAAATTGTCGGTATTATTGATAAAGATATCGATATTAATGATATTGATATTGTTATATTGGATATTGATATCGATATAATTGATAATTTCTATAAC
>JAQFZM010000886.1:0-23505 GCA_034695785.1 Galumna obvia | reverse complement strand
GTATTTTTCAGGTACATTCGGTTTTGGTGGTTTCGATTTTTGAATCACCACGGGTAGGGACCTCCGGAATCCGTGTCTTTTGACACGTCTCATTTATTTATATTACTTATGATATAAGTAAGATTCCAGGTGTGGTTCGGTTGAGGCGAACGCCTACCCAAACACATATAAACTACCATGATCATTCTTAATTATTATTTTTGATAGCTAAATTGTTTCAATAAGCTTTTGAATAAAATTTTAAATGATCTAGGTACAATGAGTTACCAAAATTTAATTTGATTTTATTTGTAATTAATTTAATTTATCTAGTAAATTGTTGTCTCCAAACAACAAATAAATCAACAAATAGATTGTTTGGAGAATACAAATAAAAACAGTATGAATCTGTTATCAGATAACCATTAGATCACAAAACATATTGTCAGATGAGATAAACTGTATATTTAAATTTCATGCTTTCATTTTTGTTTGTCTTTATGTTTATGGAAGTCCGAAAAAACATTGAATTGTATTATCCAACAACTATTAATTGTTTTTTTGGAAAAAATACGTTTTGATGACTATATGTCGGCAACAAAAATGTTCGCTATTTTTCGGCTCAATTAAGGTTACCATAAGTTTTGAACAGAGATGTGCAAAGAGGAAAGGGTTAGTTTAGACTCACAATTGAGAATATTTGTTTAACAGAAAGCAATTGAGTTGAGGAAAATACACCACAATTTTTTGTTTAATAAAATGTATTTTTTAACTAATAGAATTATATTTGGAAAATTACCCTGATCTATTTGAGACGTGATAAACGCACCCATGAAGGAGATTTTTATCCTTTTTTTTGGAGGTAATCGGCACTCACTCGAGTTAGCCCTTTAATTGTGTGCCGAATGTTATGTGACTGTTGGAAGAGACGGCAATTCTCTGGGTTGTCGTTTGACTATTATGTTATAATAATGGCATTCATTTTTCCCATTCTTTCTCTTCTAAATGATATGAATTTAATAGAGAATAAAATAATTTCAAATAACTCTGATATATGGCTAACTGATTTTGAGGACACCATAAATTCCAGAACCAAAGAGGTAACAAAAACGCATAATTTGCTGACATTTCTCACTGATTTTTGCAAGGTCACTAAGGTCTTATAATTAATTAGTTTATTGATAAATTGCAATAATGTTAAACTGGATAATTATCAGCTAAATTTAATAAGGTCATTTAAGAAGTTTTATGTTAATGGAATTTAAAGCGAAATGTTAATAACCCAAGTTAATATTCATACATGTTTGCAAATCAGTAGGAAATATAACTAGATAATAAAAGTGAAGAAAGACGATACCCCCTTGCACATTTTGATGCCTAATGAACTTTGTTACTTTGAGATAGAGAAGAGAGGAATAGTATTTTTTTTTCTTTTATTGTTATTATTGTTTGAAGAAATTCATTAATTACTGAAAAAAATACATTACATTTCTATATTGGATTTAATTGTCATTTCAATCTTTACACTCAAATCAGAGTCGAACCCATTTTATGGCCACTAATGAATAAATGGACAAAACTCATGGTTGTGAAGTGTTTCTCACATTTTCACTTCACTTCACTTTCTTTTTCATCCAAATATTTTCAAGACTTCCATTAAATGCCATTATTATAACGAATGACTTTTCATATTTCAAGTATTATTCAATTAAATGTTTATTTCATTTTCCATATCATTAAAGTGAAAGTAATAGTCAAGAGCTCATAATTATTTCATATTCATTTAAGCAATTTATAAGGATAATTGCATCTAGAACTAATTAAGCCCTAGTTGACATAATTGGCGATTCCTCTCTTTGTTTAAAATTGTATATCAAAATGACATTTTTCATATTCAAGAGAGTAATCAGAGTTTTTTTTTTTTAAATCTTATATTGTTTTAAAAGAAATCATTAAAAGTCTATTAAGTTTAGACCAGATTTCCTTTTAATTACATAATTATAAAACAATACATTTGTTTAAGTATTTTAATATAATTATAATAATAATGTTATGACAAAACATAATTCTAAGTTCAAAAACATTGCAAGATTAAGCTCTTCTCAAAACTGATTTATAGATGAATAATATTAGCCTAACTTTAATACATTAATCCGATAAAAGAAGTAGTTTTTCAGTTCAAAAGAATTTCTTTGGAAAATAAGTCAATATTTAAGAATTTATAACAAATCTTTTGAAAACAATTTTATTTGAAAAATTAACCATCTCTTTAATCTTGTTAAGTAGCATTTATTTATTGCCGGGTGAGTTAAATCGCATTAAAAATCTTTAGTATTCTATGAGAGTGTACCAGATTATATTGTCACCATATTATAAAAATATGCCGAAATAACCAAGTTTATTTAAATGTAATTCTAGAAAAATAGGAAACTTTTTAGTGATTGGATTTTCTTTTGATCCAATGTTTAACAACATTTGACTTGAAATGAAGACCCGGAAAATATTTAAGTTTAGACACTTGTCTATTGTAAATAGCTTTGATATAAGGAGCATGATCAAAATGTTAAGTAGCCATTTGACAGTCAATTGGATTAAAGATTATTATTTTAGATAAACAGCTGTACTCTAAACAGTTGGGCCACAGATTAGAAATTGAGATAATTTTTGGTTCAGAAAATAATATAATTTTGCTTCACTCAAAAATTCAATTCAATAATGGAATATATCTATAGATAAATGGAAGCACAGGTTTGGATCAGTTGACATTCGATAAGAGAAAGACAAGTTGTTGACTCTTGAGATGTTTTTTAAAACTGATAAACTGAAAGACTCCTTCAACAACTATTCTTTAAATGATTAAAGACTGAGAGAAACACTCAATTATTTCTAATAGATTTATGTAATAAATAACTAATATTTATGTCGAAAACTAATAATAAAAAGTTTTAATTATCATTTTTATCGTTAATTTTTTTATTCAATTCCTAATAAATTATATTATAATTAATAATAATGGAGTAAAACAACTAAAAAATTGATCTTTAATTGAAATATGAGCTAAAGTTGACGTCAAATAAATTTCAATTAATTGGAGTAAAAAATGTCATATTATAAGAGACATTCATTTTATCTAAACTGACCTTAAAATCAGAACAACTTTTAAGTAAAAAAAACAATAATTTAATTAAAATGAATAAAAGTATGGATTCCTTCCAAACGGCAATAAAACCGAAGGCAAAAGAAAAGCATCAAAAGAGAAATGGCTATCAATTATTTGGGAGAAACTCTTCAGAAGAAAAGCGGAGTTAATAACACATAAAAAGACGAGAATTTAATCTAAACTCTAAACCGACTCAATCTTCAGATCTTAACTTCTGAGTGGAAAAAGTGGTAAAAATTAACTATAATTCCGATAATAGAACTTATTTGGAGGGAGAGAGCGATGGGGAGAGCAAAGGATAGGGGAGAAAGACTGCAGTGAATACATTGGAAAATATGAAACAATAAATTACAGAACATTTAAATGTTTGCCAAAAAGAGAGAGAAAACTAGACTTTAATATCTCTGGCTTTTTATGTTGCGTTAAGAACTGTTAAGAATTGTTATAAAAAATAATTTATTATTTCAGTATTTTCTGCATTTATTTTAACTAATTTTAGTTTAGTTCGCTATAAGAGTGGCAATACTTAATTACAGCGGATGTGAAGATGTGGCCATAATTGTTCAAAATAAGTCTATGCTTTACCCCTATATAAGACTCAAGTCTATAGATCCGATAAAAGTCAATGTTATTTTTTGTCAGCTTAAGTGTTCTCTCTCTCTCTCTCTCTCTCTACACACACACACAAATAGTTAAAGTCTTGATATGATTGCCGGCGGCTATTATTTTTAGTGAAAGATAGAGAACAGGGAACGGAATATTAACCAATTTTTGTGTTTGCAATGAGTGTTGTGTAACTGTTGAGTGAAAATCTGAGTAAAGAAAAATTGTATCGTTTTTTTGACAAAAAATGTCAGTTTTGAGTATTTGAGTAGAAGTCTCACTGAATTTAAAATCTTAAGTTGAAAGTAATATCAGAGAAGAACACATTTAATAAATTAGATATCCTGGTTAATTTGCACATTTAACTTAATCTAAACAAAATGGATTGGAATTCTCTTTAAAATGTGATAGTTAAGCAGTGATAATTTAACATAAAAATCAAATCAAGTGATGAATTCTTTGAATTTGATTGAGATGTACTAGGCACAAATTAAAATACACCTTCTAATGATAGGTTTTCAGTGGATTTCGTGATAAATAATGGAAATATTAGAACTGAAAAAAACGGGGAATACTTTCAAATTGAATATCGAAATAAATTTGATTTTCAAATGATTATAGTTTTGTTTTAGAGCTAAAAATCTCTTTTCAAAAGTATTTCCATTAATCAAATTTCATACAAATATACACTTATTCTTGACTTTAGCTTTGAGTTAATAGAGGACTGCATTTGGAATACAGTTCTCAGTAATGCTTAAGAAAAATAACTCAAAACTTAGATTCAAAAGAAAAAAACGTCAAACTGTAAACATAAACAATATTTTTCTTTATATCATTCTTATGTTCTCTCTCTCTCTCTCTCTCTCTCTCTCTCTCTCTCTCTCTCTCTCTCTCTCTCAAAGAATTTTATTCAATATATTTTGATTTTGGAAATAAATTTCGAAGTATTTGATAAAAACTGATGTATTCTTCCGTAAAACCAAAGAATCCAATTCTTCATAAACAAGATTTCGGGGGAAAACAAGAATCCAATATTGAATTCATTTATAACGATATAAATAAAAGGAATGTTTTTCTCATTATTTTTAACTTTTGTTTTCAATATTTGTTTTGAAATATTTCGGCAAATATTCACTAAAAAAGATTCTCTTTTTTAAATCAAAAATTATAAAAACAATTTTGAGTTAAGTTTTTCAATAAAATTGAACAAACCTTCAACAAAATATCAAGAATATATAGCTAGATATGAAATAAAAATACAATTTGCACAGAATCTTTGAACAAGCTCAATAACTGACATCAATTAATCATTATTTATGGGATTTTTGTTGGAAATAAACAAAGATATGAAAAGAGAGAGTGAATTGAAAGTTCACTAAAATAAAAATCATTGATTGACCCAATACTCAGAATAGAGTTAATATAATTATTGTTTTGGGCTTTGATTACAAACTCAGATATAAGTAGAGGTCGTAAATAAAGTTTGATATGATTGCTATCATATTATTTCTATATTATTATTATTGGATAACAATAATCATAATAATAATAATACACAATAGGACTAATAGATTATATTCCGGGTCTGTTTGTGCTCTTATACTGTCTACTAGTGACTCATTTTTCGATATTCAACCATCAAATTCAATAAATAGATCCCAAATGTACTGTAAAACCGCGTGCAATGTCTAAGAGCATAGACATGAACTGATGCCAGAGCACAGCATTCATTTGATAGTCTGAGGACACATAGAGACAAAGAGGCTGAGGATAGGCTATACTTTCAGTGAATAACAACACACGTAATAAGTTATCTGTTGTTTATTACATTAGTAATCGGTAGAAACAGTAGAGTCAGATTTAGATCAGTTGAAACCCTCTAACAAACAGAACTCAATTAGTTTTGGGGGTCAGTCAGGCCCCCAGCACAACACAACGACAGTCTAGCATATAGCACAGGACATATTACATTAAACATCTATTATAGATGAGATCCTCAGTTGTTGGTCACAAACATATAGACAAAGAGGGGTAAACCCCAAACACTGTTCCACTAATTATATACATTTCCCTTTTAATTGATGAGAACAATAGGACAGTTCATTTATAATGCAATGATTATCGGTTACGCCCTTTCCATTTCCGGTTATATTATCTCAGTATCACTTTATTAATGAAAAAGTGGCGTAACTTTTACTAAATGCTTGAAAAATGAATATTAATTCCAAAAATTTAATTAAAATTTGTGTTATATTTAAAGATTTTTTTTCGGTAGAAATCATTTTTTAAAAAGAAAAGTATTTTACGGAAACAAAGAATTTTAAAATCAAAAGTTTGTAAATGAAGTGAAGAAACGGAAAGTTTTACTATAATTTTCTTTGACTTTTGAGAGAAAAGACAAAAAAGAAATTCAAAGTTAATTAACAGAAGAGTAAAGAACTGTATATAAGTATAAAATAAATGGAGTGAATGAGAGCTAAGAATTTTTTGGTTAAAAGTGTCGGCAAAAACTTGTGATAAATGAATATCTTATTTGCGATTCATTTTAATACATAAAAACTGTGAAAACATAGATCTAAAACATAAGATTTTTCTATCTCTATGTGTATGCGTTCTGTGGCACATCCACTCGTTGTCACACATATATTGGGCCCACACTTCATGAATAAATTCATTGAATAAATTGAATTCATGTGTAAGTTATAAATACACAGAAACTCTGCGATGAGTGCACTGAAAACACTGGTCTCTTCTCTAACTTATGGCCCGAAAGCAAAAGGAATTTTCGGTCCATTTCTGACGACTCAACGCTTACGTCACTAACATTTTATGGATAATTTTGTGGTTTTCGGGGGCTTACAATTAATGGGACAGACCATCAGAAAAGACGGACGGGGAGAGAGAGAGAGAGAGAGAGAGAGAGAGACCGACAGAATAATAAATTATAGAAAAAATTTGCTGAATATATGATTAGAAAATCGTAAAACGAGACTAAACTTTAGTAAAATTTTTGCTCTGAAATACAACAAAACTTATATAATCTAAAACTCATAAATAACTTACGATTATTATAAAGTATTTTTGGAAAAAATTGTTATTTTTGTTATATATGTTAACAAAACAGACATTAGCTCTGAATAAAAATTATTATATTCTCTGAGACTTCTATTATTCTCTTTTGTTTCATTTTAATGCCTCAAATGTTAATATCATTTTTATTGTTTCAATTACTGGTCATAAAGACATTGAAATAAATTTTGAATTCACTGAAAAAAATATAACAAAACAACTGATTAAAGTTTCATAAATTAGTGAAGAAAATGTATTTGTTTTAAGTACTGTTTTATATAACATTTGGTATTAAGTGAAGCAAAAGAGTTATACAAAAAATCATAAAAATTTTATCCACTTTTCTATCATTCAATTCATTTAACTTTCAATGAGTTTTACATATATTTTGTATGAAATGTTTGCCACAAACACTGTTAACGACTTTGCATATGATTTGATTTTTTTCATGACTTAAATCTCAATAAATATTAAAATCTAATTTCAATTCAATTGAAAGTCAAATAAATTGTCACTTTTTTATGCAATTTTAAACCAAAAGTTTTGCATTTCTCCAAAAGAGTTAATAACATTTACTCTTTTTTAATATGAGTTTCAAAAGAAATTGCTTTCGATTTTCAAAATATAATTCAATAGTTTTTTAGTGCAAAAAAGCATTTTTTTTAAAATAACAAAAATTTTGAATAACGAAAAAAAAGTGTTGAGAAAAAAGTTTAATATTTTGACTTAAAATAAAAACTGAATAATAGACTAAAAGTAATGTTAGGAAACACTAAACAAAATGAAATTATATTCCAAACAAATCAATCAAACCCTTGATTTTTAGGACTTAAATAAGTAATTTTAGTTAATGAATGCAAAAATGTTCATGCTATCATTACATTAACCATTGACAATTTAAAAGAGCAAATATTTGCTTTTATAAAATTCATGACTATTCAGATGTGAGATTGAGTTAAAAACTTGTTTTTATATTTTGATTTCCCAGAAGTTAATGAAAAAATTATCAATTAAAGGATACCTTGTTTTGAGTCCGTCCACAAAAGGCCCACAATTATAAAATCAATTAAAAGGCGAAATGCAAAACATTTAAACATTTTAGTCATTAGTAGAGTATAATAATAGTTAGTCCTCTCCATTGCAAACATATTCTGCACAGAGTTGTAAAGCCATCGACTGTATTGCCATAACTGAAACACTGTTAAAGCTTTACATTCAGAGCAGAGCTTCTGATACTCTGGCAGCTGATGCTCGGGCAGCGCCAACCTGTCTATAGGGATGACCAAAGGGGGTTAGAAGGGAGGTCAAGGTTCGATTAATTCTATAAAGTGACAATTGATGACAATTCACAACAAAAAGTCTATTCTGTTTGAATGTGTTGTCGCTCTAAAAACGGTTGAAAAACGGCTTAATTCAGTCGAAAGTAATTTTAGTTATTTTTAATAAAAACAAAATAATTTTAATTAAAAATATAATTAAATTTCTAAAAGTTGTTATTATTAAAACTAATGGTCGCTAATAATGAATTGGATTAATGTGTCTAAAGATGGGCACAAGTTTTAGTTATGATTAGAATAATTTTATTTAATTATTATTCTGGTTATGAAATGTGCCAACAATTTATTCAATGCTTATGAAGACAAATGAGTTTTATTGCAAAACATTTCTCTCAGTTTGATATCAATATTCAAATGAATGAATGAATGAAAAAGAGAAAACCGGCGATAATTAGCAAAACTATGGACTAATCCATTGAATTAAAATTCTAAGCCATTAATTTTAGGCAAAACATCCCTTTCATGACTCTTGGTATTGGAATTTGCAATTAACAATCATGGTAACTTAATCAAGTAATAAGCTAATCTAATAAATTAAAGGGCAAGCTCATTTTATATACTTAAATTCTTTCTCTGATTAATGTCTAGTATTTATTATCTCTGAATAATATTTTAGTAAATTTGAGTCAAACGGAAAAACATAAAACCAATTAATAACTGAATTATTATTAAGATATGAATTGTTTTATATAATATTTAATATCAAAAACAAATAACAATTGTTTTATAACATATGTTTTGGTCACAACATTTGTGACACAATTCCTAACATCAAAACAGAGACTCTTTGAGTATAAAATATATTTTAAATAAGTATCGATATTTAGGTTTAAATATTGAATATTTTCTCGTCTGAAGAGACAAATATTCCTCTGAATTCTTAACGAAATATCAAAAATACATTTTTATTACACATTTGTATTAAGACATATTTAAACCATTAACTAATTAAAGTCTTCTACAAACACTATAAAAAATACAGTAATTTAATGGCACAGAATAACAGAATTTAATAAATTATAAGAAATATTTTTAAAATATTTTCGTTTAAAAAAGTTTATCTCAATTACCGAAGAAGTAGTTATTCGATAAAATACCGGAATTTTATATCAATCAGAATTTGAAGCAAATCTTTTTGAAACTTTGATAAGCATTTTGTATATAAAATTAGTTGACATTCAGTCCACGGCATAGGAAAAGACACATTTCTCCCCCTTTTTTTTGCTCAATTAATAATTTGGATTTTGTATTGATTACAAAATTCATATGAAATTCAAATCACATATCAATTGAAATAATTTATTTCATTAACAGTTTAGTTGCCGTCATTTTTACAGTATTTCAACCGATAATAAAATAAATTAAACATAAAATCGCCTAAAAATGAAAAATTAATGTAAGATTAGAATTAAGGAAATGAATAGACCACGCAAATAGAGCAAGGTGATATTATCAGAACATTATGGCAATTTTTCAATGAAAAAGATAAGGATCAGAGTCTTGTGTTACGAGTTTTGAGTGATTATCTTATTTAAAAAGAAGTGTTGTTTTCACAGATGTTATCGAATTAATTCAATAATTTTTTACATTAAGAATATTAATCTCAAACAAAAGCATCACTAAGACAAGACTACCAGAACATGACCAGGACATTACCAGGCAATCATTAGGCAATAATCAAATGCAATAGCATTTTTCTCAAATACTGTTTTGTATAAAAAACCTCAGAATTTGATACTAATTATGGAAAGGACTCAATGGTTGAGATATTCAAATACGAGACAATTCTTGATTAATAGATCTCTGGAGGAAATTCAATGCAAGAGAAAGATGCAAGATGGCCCATTCTATCAAGATAACCCACTCATTTTTAATTTTTCAAAACTCCTACTCAAATAACAAAATATAATTGGAAAGACTTTTTGATATTACCTGGCTTTCTAAGCCTAATCTTGTTAATTTTAAAGATTAAAAAAACAATACTTGTAATAGGATCTTTTTTTTTAAAAAAGCATGATTAAAAAAAAGCAAGGTGATTTATGTTATTAGACTTACCATAATAACAAAGAGATTGAAGTATAGCCCAAACAATAGGATATGTTTTGAATGATTTGAAAAAATGCATTTTGTTTGCAGTCATTTATCGTTTGACTTAAAGCATAAAATAAGAGTTGTTTTCGTTAACAATACGAAACAAATGATGTCTTTTTGCCTTCAAATGAGATATACATCCAATCCTTCGAAACAAAGTTTGTTTTTTCGTCAAATGAATGGAGAAAACACTTGTCTTTTATATACTCATCGAAAGAGTAGATAATTATTGTGCGAAGAGTTGAAGTAAATTGTCTTAATATAAGTCTTTAAAAGATAAGTGTCTGAAGACTTATTGAAAGAACAAAGTATTGATAATAATTGTGTCGTTATTATACCAAAGAAGAGGACAACACTTAAGAGGCAATACTTAATTGATTTGAAACAACACTAAAAACAATGAAACAAAAGTACGAAAAACAGAGAAAATCTTGTATTTTGAATGAATGACTGGTTCTTCAGTTTTAGTCAATTCTCTTCTCTTTTTTTGTTAGTTTTTCTTCGTATTTATGGTCACGATTTAGAGCACGTGCTTTGAATTGTATTTTTTTATGATATCGGGCGCACAGTTAACCCAATATACATACAATTGAACAGAAGGTATGATCTACTGACGACTTCACTCATACACTTTGAGAGACAACTGAAGCGATTGGAAGCTGTGAACCGACTGCCAATGCTTTCAATGCATACACGACTAGTGTTTCACTCCAACACACGCCGTATGTCGAGTGCTGTGTCTCTGACATTGAACCGTAGCCTACAGTCGGGTCTCGTTTTCAATACTCGACTACATCTGCCTTTTGGTCACATTTTAATACAAATAATAAATAAAAATACACTTTTGAGGTGAGACCAAAGGGGAGTACAAAATAATTCAAATTCACGTTTAAGATCTTTATTATAATCTTTTAATCTCTAACTAAAATGACCTCTAGTTTCAAATAGATCACCAAGACACATTGGTCATTTATTTGTTCACAAATATTAATCTTATAATCTTGTAAGTAAATAACTAATTGTGCTCTTCTAGGAAGCATTCCGTAAACCCCCTTTGGCTATCCCTGTTTTATACATATTTTGCATACATATTAATATTTACATCAAATGAACAAAAGTTGAGTGAAAGGAAAGTTCATAACAAATGATTCATTAGTCGTCTATATTTTCAATAGTCTTAAAGTTTATTTGAAATGCATTTCATTTCCGTTTATTTGTTTTATTAATATTTGGTTTAATATTTTAAAATATTTTAATAATGTTTCTGACAATTGATTGTATCAATCAATCGCTTAAACAATGAGTTGAATATGAAATGGAAATATTTTTTCATGTTTTTCATTATCGGTTGAAATCAACACCAAATTCACGGGAAAACAACGCAAAGAATTCTAAACTTTTTTTGAGGATATCTTTCATTTCATATCATTTCTTTAGTCCTTTAGAATGTTTTTCATTCATAGAATGACTGAACGCATACTTAGATTTTAGTTCATTTCAGTACTGTTTCGATGAAGAAGTCTTTTCCTGATTAATGATCGCTTACTCTATAGATAGGAAGACCTCGACCTCAACAATAACCGACAGATTTTTTGTGATCAATAATTTCAAGGTCTATATATAAAATAGGTTTAATTTTGTGTTTAAACTAGGATATACAATGACACCCCCTTTGGTTATCACTGGTTATAGTGAACAAACATTAGTCCGAAAATAATGGACATTAAGTGAAGAGAATGAGAGGGAAAAGTTTGCGGACAAATGTTTGTCAGAGAAAGAAAGTGGAAATTTATTGTATTATTTTGAGAGAAAATAAAAGGAAAAGTATATCAAAGCATACATTTGTTTTGTAGACAAAACCATAAAATATTGTGAATAACAAGAATATAATGGTTGAAAGAATAGGTGGAAATTGTTGTACCGGTGTTGAGCCTGATTTGCACCGATAATAATTAGCCCGACATATGTGTACGAAATGTGGTGCGCCTCAATGATTACTACCACCTCCAACAGTATAGACATTGTCATCGCAGAGTCAAACAGTGGCTTAGCTCTACTTATATTCATCAGCAGCCATGCAGTTTCAGCTACTTTTTCAGCCAAATTCATGCCTAATCTATATGAAATGAGCAAGCATATAAAACTTATTCATTTATAAGTTATAAATTATAAATAATGTTATAATTTATAACATTATTTTGATGAGTAAGGAAGTAAATAAATTTGTGAACTTTTCATTTGATATACTAATGTAAACATAAAACTTATTAAAAGGGTTAAAATATTGGTAAAAATCGTAGTGATATATTTGAAAATAGTTCTAGATCAATACCAAAACTTGTTCAGTGTATTCAGCAAGTATAATGAAATATTTCAGCCCATGTGGCTGAACCTGCATGGCTGTTCATCAGTGAATACAATTATCGGAAGGCTTTTCATTCGACTTATCTATCGTTTAGTGACAAATGCTTTTCAAAATTATTTTTCTCTAATAAAATATTATAATAATAATAATAATATTAATATAAAATGTTTACATTTTTTATACTAAAAAAGGATATTTGTTCAGCAAAACATTTTTTCATTCAAATTGAAATAAAGTATTGATTCTGTGCTGACTCTCCATTCTATAAAAAATATTCAAATTGAAAGATCAGTTTATTGAATGACAAAAATCAGTAGCTTTTATTCAAATCGTAAATACAATTTTTATGACACTTTTTGGAGTAGTTTTATGTCGGATTAAATTGTATTTGAAGTGTAGTAAAAGTTTTATATAAAACAGTGTTTTGGTTTGGGATAAGCCACTGATCGAGTCATAACTGTTGAGCCAATATTTACGGCTCTTATGTTTGAGTGAAGACTGAAGAGTAGACAAACCATAGAAATAATGATTGTTATGTTTGGACTCATTTTAAGATAAACAATAAATGAAAGCCACAAAACCGACGACAACTCTGTCAGTCACTCATTGAAAGAAATACTAAATTTTAAAGAAAAAGATTTAAATTTAGAGATAAAAATGATTATCACTTAAGTCTTAAGTTAAGACACTTTTCATATTTGAGTGAATCAGTTATTCTTAAACACATGTCTTCACTAAAATTGATGCAACAAATTATTTAGATATCAATTAAATCGTAAACTAATTCACTTCAATATATTCTTCCCAAATAATCTATGTTAGTTGTACCTTGCTATTTATTTATAGTTTTTTACAACATTTCTAACCGGATATGATATATATTTTCTCATGGTAATCTTAAATTTTATATTTTAGAGAGAGAGAGAGAGAGAGAGAGAGAGAGAGAGAGAGAGAGAGAGAGAGAGAGAGAGCTCTAAAAATTTCATGGCTTTAAAGGAATTGAATGATTCTTTTAATCCATTAATTAAAAGAAGAGATCATTTGATTAATTTTTGCTGTCATTAAAGAAAATATATATTCGGATCCAAATTTGATTTGAAGATAGTTTTTGCAGTTTTTAAATGAATATTGAACTCAGAATTAGTTGACGAACAGAAATGACAACAACTTATCTGTATTTCGGGACTAATTATTCCGATTCGGAGATTACTTTTAGAGTCATTAAAAACGAATAGATTTAATGCTTGTCTTAAAACTGAAAACAATCTCTAATTAATCAAATGTTGGATTCGATGAAAACTCTATGAAGTCTTTTAATCTTAAATTTGTTTTTTTAAAAGAAATAAAATATTTTATGAAAAAATAATTTATTTATTTTAATATTTAGTGAATGGACTCATTCCTCTCTTCATTTTTCTATTCATTTCTCTATATTTTTCTTAAATTCTTTATTAGATTTTTAAATAAATAAGCAAACTATTTAACTAGATCAAATTATACTTGCAAAATATTGCTGGATTAGAATTTTGTTAAGATTAAGCGGAAAGTTAAAATTAAAATTCACCTATTTTAATTCATTATCTATGAACTTTCGTTTTTCGGACCATTTTTTGTCAAAGAAATGTGATCTGAATAGTTTTAAAGTTTTTAGTTTTTTGTCAAAAATTTGATGCTTTAATTAAAAATTTTAATTCATAAGACGTTATATTAATATCATGGTACTTTATTTTTAGATTGAATTAATTAAACATAAAGATTAATATAATGCTAAATACAAGGAAAAAAATAACTTAACTAAACTTGTTAAATATTTAGCTAGACAAGCTTTTCTAGATCAAATAAAATGATAACTTGTTATCACTTTTATGATCCCATTATTCAAATGATAAGTTAAGTCTAATTTTAAATTGAAAGTTAAAAAACTCTAAAATAAATTCTAAGAAAAAACTTGAATTAATTACAAGAATTCGCTATCAATAGGACTCAGAATAATTAAACAAAAAGGCTATTTGTTTTGCTCGAGTAAATCCTATGAGAATTCATTCTTAATTGATTGGAAGAACAACAAAATAAATTGAAAACAAATATTCATCTGAAGATGAAGTGCTGTTTGGGAGTCGTCTTCCCGTTTAGATAAACACAAATTTGAAACTCGAATACGAAATGAGAAAATTAATTATTAATTAATTGAAAATTATATTCGATTTTTGAATTTAAAATTAGATTTTGAGAAATTGATCCGAAAAGTAAAGAAATTCCCCAAAAAAACTGATGTATAGAAAACTTAATTAATTATTTGACACAAATATGTCGCCAAACATAGATCAGATGACCAGGATAAAATCAGTAAATTATTCTTAAACTAATTAAAAATGAATTTTTCTTATTTGTGAAGAATTTTTTGGCATTTTTTAAATGTTATCCTTAATTGACTGAATAGAAATGACAGTAAAAAAATGTTTTTTTTTCTCAATTAATACCTGAAACACATCTCCGTTGAAATTTTCCTCAAAAAAAACTCATTTTTGTATTCAATTTATTCAAATTTTTTGTTAGTTTTTGATTCTGTTTTAAAAAAACTGAGATATTATTCGTGATTTTGTTGTTTCGGTGGCAAAAAGACGTCGAGTAAT
Source organism: Galumna obvia (assembly GCA_034695785.1). Taxonomy (NCBI): domain Eukaryota; kingdom Metazoa; phylum Arthropoda; class Arachnida; order Sarcoptiformes; family Galumnidae; genus Galumna; species Galumna obvia. The sequence continues at coordinate 8,268 of JAQFZM010000886.1, read as the reverse complement.
TAGGAAGTCATTAGTGATGTAACGATCAATAAATTTCTGACTTTAATCTCAACTAATGATCTCTGGATATAAGAAACTCATTGATTCTATAAAATGTTTTCAATATTTTTGTTTTTATATTTCCATTTAAATTAACTGAAAGTTTTATTTAAATCAATGAAAATCAAAACTAAATAATGAATTCTTCACAAGTCTTGAGATCAACTTTTTTCACCTTTTTTTGACCCAAACTTTTATTTTTTTGAAAAATAGGTTCGATTTCATACTTAAGGAAAAGTTTGCTTTTTTCAAATCGAGTACTAATTTAAGTTTTTATTAAATTAAATAACTTAACAAATTGAAAGAATTTGTGACTATTTATTAAAAAATACTAAATTTAATATAATTTAATTTAAAACATTTGTGACAAAACTTTTTTTTCATATTAAAAATAGACATTAAATTTATTATTTGTGTTACAATTTTTAACAAAATTTTGTTGCCTTATATTATTGATTTTTAATGATAAGTTTCTATGGAGTGAAATAACAAATTTAAATGAAAGTCCGATAGAGAGCGCAAACTTTCACTAAAACCGATTCAATCAAATGTTTTGTTTTTGAAATTAGATTTTATTACTTTTAATAGTTTTAAATTAAAACTTTTAATGATTTCAAAAAGTTTTTGAAATCATTGTCTTTTAAATGTGTTTAGTAATGGTTTTCGAGTCGGTTCGCATCCAAATTGACTGAAGAACATAAAAGATCTTCAGGTAATTTAAGTGAATAAATCAAAACAAATGCCATTTTAACTGAGATCTCATTGAAAATAACAGTGTTATGTATTGTCGGCTCCAGAAGAATGTCTTAATCGTCACTCAGAGATGACATTCATCTCATGGATCAGACATTATATGTATTCATACGAAGAGCGCCGACACAACTATTACAGAGCCATTACTGTTCACCCCTTTTGGGAAATCAATCCGTTGTCAGTAATCAGTGAAGTGTTCAGTGAAATGGTTTTCACTCCACTCAAGCCTTTGGGAGAATATTCGGGTAATTATTATCACAACAACTGATACCTATTCTTGAGATATAACTAAACCTCTTATTACAGGTCTATTCATAAACTCATTCTTCAAAGAAATACCTCTTTATTTAGTGGTTCCGATGTTTCTATTCTTGAGTTTTTGTGTCCTTTTATTGGTGTTATTGATAGCGGTTTGGCTTTTAATGCCGAACACATATACTATAAGAATACCATTTTTGATGACTATTCAGTTCGACCGCAAACAACCAAAACCAGTGACCGACAGATCGATGAACAGCACAACTAAAGAGTCAGTTATAAGAAAATATGAGATAAACGCAAATGTAGTTCACGTCTACCAAACGATGGCCTCAAATGACAAGAATTGTGGCAATAATTTCGGCGAAAATAAGATATTATTCGACGAAAAACTATGTTTTGAAACAATTAAACCGATTTCTATCCCCTATTCAGAAGTGAACTGACTTTTAATTAACAAAATATTATATTTAAGTATTACCTAAAGTAATGTAAATATAATAATATTTAATATATTTTTTAATTAATCTGTTTTTATTTATTAATATTATTGCTGATCACCAAATAAATGTAATCTAGCAAGTTTTAATAAGTTGGTTAACAATGTTTAGTTATTTTAATATAATTATATATATTTTTAATAAATTTAATATGAATTTGAAATAATTTTAACGATTTTTATGTAAAAATATATAAAAAAAAGTCATTAAATCAAACTTTTCTTTGATTTCTTCATTACATATTTCGCCGATATTTCTATTGATTTTGTACTCAAAAGACTCTTTTTAAGTGTTGAAAATTCAGTGATATTTGGGTTAAATGGGTTGAACTCAAATCTAAACCAATAATCAAATCAATTAAATTATTAAGTTTTGATATAAAAGTTAAGAGTCGTTCAAAACTGAATTCATTATATATAAAATTACATTGTCTTCAGTAAATACACTCGACTGTCATTTTTATGAACTTAGTTATGCAGGCATTTATGTTCACAAAAACTATCTAGTTCATAAATATGGTATTAATTTTATATGGAGTTATATACAAAAGGTTTGGGGTAAGTGTTCACAAAAACTATCCAGTTCATAAAAACAGACGTTCATAAAAATAGCAGTGAAGTGTACTTCCAATTGATTAAAGTCTTGGCCACAAATGTATGATATCTTTAATCTCTTTAAACATTTAAATGAGTGTCAGATAAGTCGGGAATAGAATAAAGGATCAGTTCTTCAATGTTTGAGAATTCAATAAAAGGTGAAAAATCTGTTAAAAAGTAATAATTTGTTTATTCAATAAATAATTATTTAAACTATACTCACAAAACACTGCTCGAGGAAAATAAAAAATAGCTGAGTTACCAAGATTAAATGATATAAGTCCTTTGCAATATTTGTTAATGAACTTGTTAATCTGTTATTCTTAATAAGTATTTGAATCGAGGTAAAATTCAGTCAAATTTTCTATAGCTTTTGATGATAGCCTTGAATTACCATGTTAAGTTTTCCGGTATTTTATTATATGAATTAATTGAATTTCATATAATCTATGAAACTTTTTCAGAAATATTTCAATGAATGTGAAACTTATTGAACACATTTTTTGGGATCTTTTAGTGAAGTGTTTAGTATAGAGAGTCCTCCGGAACTGTTGTGACACACATTCGAGTCTGAGTTTGTCTTCGAGTGACAAATACTGGAGAATCACTTCAGACAAATCATCGCAGAGTTCTTCAAATCGAAGGAATAATTTTATCCATCGCTTGAAAGGCATCCGATTTAAGAATAGTCTTCCAGAAAAATCTCAGTTCTGTTCACTCCTTTGACATAATAATAACCGAAGTTTGTATTAAAACACTGCAACTAATTATAGTTAACTTAACAAAGACTCGAACCCATTATATAAGAAAATATGTTTGAGGACACCAATAGATTAACGTTTCCGATACCTTCCAGAGAACCCATTCTTCCCGAAGAGGTATAATTGAGACCATCTTTTCTTAGAGTTAAACCAAAAATATCTTTTAACTGTTTGACAGATAACTAAAAGCTTTATTAAGGCCATAGAATTACCCGAATCGGACTGATTGACGAACTGTCCTCTAATCAGCTCATCGTTTGGCTCTTCTTCACCGTCAGAGTAGAGCTCCTCTTCGTTATCAGAATTGTATTCTTCGTTTGAATTGTTGTCCAAAATATTCAAATCATTGAAATTTTTGAAAGAGTTGTCATCTTTTGACACATCATTTGAGTTGAAAGGGTTTTAACTCTTTCTCTGTTTATGTATATCTGTTGCGGAACTGATCACAAGTGTTGACTCAATCGTGTGTTCAGTTATATTGAGAGGAGTCTCGCATTTAATCACATTATTATTGATTTCATTGAATTCAATGATGTCTTCATTTATGTTCAGCGCTTTATATGTGACCCGAGTTTTGGCTAATTTCAGGTAAATATCGAAGAATGACTTTCCAAACGTGTCGGGTAATAGTCGTGGCCTAATGTACTTCTTATTCTGTGCTAAACCTCAGACATAGACCTTATTGTCGAGAGTGAGAGCCAGAGAAAAGTCGTTCTCCCAGTGAGAGATCACTTCTTTTATGCGAATATTTTTATTGAGTTGAAAGGGTGTGAACTGTGTTTGTGTTGACCCGTTGCCGATCTGACCACAAGAGTTGTCACCGAAAACAAAGATATAGCCATCGATTGTTAGAAGTAATGTATGATTTGGTCCACAAATGACTTTAATAATGAATGTGTGCTCAAAATCTGGTACTTTTTGAGGCCGATTACATACGCCTCTCAGTCTGTTCTCACGGATATCCCTCTCTTTGTGTCGACCCAATTGTCTCAATTCATTAGAACCCCAGACATAAGGAGATCCGCCTTCATTTAAGGCCACCGAATGATTAGTACCACAAGAGATGGAAATAATGGTATCTCTGAAGAGAACCTGAGTCGGACTCTTACGGCTGTTGTAAGTCTTATCCCCTAATTGTGCGAAAGTGTTGTTACCTCACGAGAAGACCTCTCCATCTGATGTGAGCGCTAATGAATGATAAGCCCCACATATTTTAGTGGCTTTTTTTGTCGAAGAGCTCTTCTATTTTTTCCGGTATTTCTGTTGTTTCGTGACTTCCAATACCTAACTGTCCGTATCTATTCTGTCCCCACGCATAGCACTCTCCCTGTGCTGTCAGTCCCATACAGTGTTCAAAACCACAAACGATGTCCACTAACTCTTTGCCACTTAAAGTAGTGCTTAACTCTGGTTTGTGAACCGTTTCTCTCTTAGAGCCGACTCCAAGACTTCCTTTTCTGTTGAATCCGAGGCCATAGACTTTGTCTTCATTTGTCACTATAAGAGTTGAATTTCCTCTTTGAAAGACATACAAAAGTCTGACATTCTTTAAGAGATTGCTATCCATCGTTTGACTCTTATATTGAGTGTTGAATGTGTTGGCGATGAAATGGTTTCCTCTTCAGTGGTTTGTTGTGCGAAAGGAAAGTTACTCTTTGAGGGATCAATACTTTTGTTTATTCGTTGCCAACTCTTGAGACCACCGCTGATGACAATTGTCTTAAAAGTGACACTCGTTTTGACTATTTTGGCGTAAATGTCATAAATAGAGTCTTCGGTTATTATCTGTTTTGGTGTCAAAACCTTCTATTCTTAGCTAAACCCCAGACATAGAACTTGTCATCCAATGAGACGGCAATTGATATGTCGTTCTCTTTATGTGCGATAATATCTTTACATTTAATGGTGTCGTCAAACACTTTATGAGGTATTGATTGATGTGTTAGTACTCCGTTCCCGATCTGACCCCCTTTGTTGTCACCGAACGCATAGACAACTCCATCACGAGTTAAGAGTAATGAATGGTTTGGTCCGCACTCAGCCTTTGAAAACACTTCATCTTCAAAACCAGCGATCATTTCGGGATAATTAAGAAATGGCGGACGTCTAACCTCTCGACCCAACTGTCCATAACTGTTGAGACCCCAAACATAGAGCCGTCCGCTGACTGTTAGTGCCATCGAGTGTTTAATACCACTAGAAATGGAGGCAATGGTCTCATCAAAACTAATCTCTTTAGGAAGGGTTAGGCTCTCGAATGTGTTGTCCCCTAACTGTCCGAATTGGTTGTGTCCCCACCCGAACACCTTTCCATCACTACTTATTGCAAGATTGAAAAAACCGCCACAACTTATGTCAACCACTTTTATATTCTTCAGGGCTTTAATCAGACGCGGAGTTTGTGTGGACTCAACTGTTCCGATACCCAACTGTCCAAAATCGTTGTGACCCCAGGAATAGCACTGACCCTCTGATGTCAGTGCAATCCAGTGCTCAAAACCACAGAAAAGGTTAACCACATGTTTACCACTGAGTATTGTATTGAGTGTTGGACTCTCAATGTGTTCATCGGCTGATCCCAAACCCAGTCCTCCAAAACGATTGCGACCAAAACCGTAGACCTTATCGTCTTTTGTGGAGTAAATCACTTCTCCGGCACCGCATCCAAACACAGACACAAGTCTTATACTTTTCCTAAACTTCTTTCTCTCAAATACTGTCTTCAATATATCGAAACTTTGATAATCAAAGACGTTATCCATGGCTTCGGAGGTCAGACCAATAAAAGACACTAAACATAACAGAAAAACAATTTAATGTTTTATAACGTTTTCTATTATTTATGACAAAACAAACTTAAAAAACACAATAATTATTGAATATTTAATTCAAATCATTAATGTTTTCATAGATTTAATAATAAATTTAATAAAATGTTATCAAAAAGTTATCACATTTTGAGATAAAGTAAACAAAAATATGAAAAAGTGATTCAAATTCAAAGGTTTATGCAATGAATGCAATATATTTGACTTAACAGCGCATGTCTTCACACTTATAATACGTGATGTCATTGTATTTCATTTACAAATACTGTTACAGTATTTGAAAACAAGTTTAAGTGCAGTGAAATATAAGAAAAATGAGTTTAAAAGTCATATCAGATACTTATCATATATTACGTATATTTTTCAGTATTAATTGTTTCATAAAAATTTATGTAATGTTTCTGTATTTTAGAGAACTAAAGTATATATGGCTCAAAATCTGTCCATTTTTAAACTACTCTTTAAAGTTTAATTTGTTTTTATTAAATAAAAGTCATTCAAAACAATCACTGATAAGTTTTATTGATTCAACGGATAAATTATAATTTGTATCAATAATATAGTTTTATCAATGAAGTTATCAATAGCTCATTTATAAAAATTAATTTTATAACATAAAAATAACTCAATATTTTTTGAATAATTTTTTTCAAATATTGAGTTATTTTTATGTTATAATAGTTATTTAAAAATAATAAAATTAATAAAATATTGAATTTTTAACTATATTTATACATTTCTTTTATATTTTATGCATTTTTATACTAAAACCTAATATAATATTAATTATTTTTATAAAATTAAACAAATATTTGTGAATAATATGAAACTTTTTGTTTTATGAATATTGTTTTCCTAAATTTTCCCCTAAACAAAGACATTCTCCTATTCATCTATTTAATCTTGGACATTTCCTATAGGTAGACTTAGAACTTTCCCATTTAGAGTTTATTTTATATAATAAATTCTATCGATTATTATAATATTTCACTGAATAAAAGAAATTGAAAACCAGGAAAATATAATAAAGAGTTTATAATTCATATTAGACTGTCGTTAATATTTATATTAAATTATTGTATTTTTTTATTATAATAAATGACGTAATGTTTTCACATTAAATTACATTTTATTCAATACTTGTGAAAATCAATACATAATAGACTAAACGAAAGGTGAATAACTTTATAATTAAAATTATTTTATAAATAACTGAATTTAATCTGGAGTTCAAATATTAAACTAAAAGTATTTGAATTAAAGAGAAAATTCTTACAAACGATTGACTCAATTCTAATTTTACATTAAATATTAAAATTTATATTAAATGTAAAATATATCTACTTTTAAACTATTGTTTAAAAAAAGGTAAATAAAATGAGAATAACTTTATTATCGAAACTATTTGTAGTTTATATTGAAATTAATCTGAAATTTAAGAAAAAAGAATAGTATTTCAATTAAAGAATTCCTTAAAAGAATTGACTCAAATTTAATATTACAGATATTGTAATCAAAGGATATGTAATAAATGAAAAATATTTTAAACAATAAAATAATGATAACTAATGATATTTGATAACTTCTCGGACCCATTCCATCATCATTGGCACCCAAGTTATCAAGGAAATAGTGTCGGTTAGATTCTCAACTATAGTCTTATTAGGAAAGTATCCAGTATAGACTTCAGGTTGACAGTTATACTCACTATTGGAGTCCATATCTCCACTACTAATTATTCCAATAAGAACAGCACGACCAAGGTAGTATTGCCATACTGGGAACCGGAATCGATCTAAAATTATATAAAAATATAATTAAAATCAGGGATGGCCAATAGGGGGTATTGATTAATTTAATTAATCTGATGTAATACGCATTATTAGTATCGTTTTCTTCCCCTTTAAACTTGGGATGAGTATGGGTAACTTAAGAAGTTGGGACCTCGTATTCAGTGTTAACCCATTTATCGGGATCTTCAAGAGGATTCAATTGAACTGTGATTTTACCTAACCTTAAATCGCCATCCCTTTAAAGGTTTAAATTTAAAAATTTAATGTTTTATAAATTTAAATAAATTTTTACTATATAAAGAGTAAATAATATTAAGTAATTCTCACTTTATTATAATAAAAGTTTATTTTTCAAACTTTTTAATTATATTAAAATGTAATAAAAGAACTCGTTCATAAATAATGTCTTAAAACGAAAATGCAATCGCCAGGGATGGCCACGGACCAAAGTCACAGGGGGGGTATACCAAAAATTTTTCTCCCCGTTAAGAGGGGAGTATACTTTTTATTGCATTTTTGAACTACAATTTTTTTCAAAAAAAGTCAAAAAATTTAAAATTTCTTTTAAAAACTGTAAATATTACATTTTTATGCCTTTTTATCATATTTTCGACTATTTAACTTATATTTTTCAGCTTTTTATTTGATTTTTTTGTTAAAAACTGTGTTTTTTGTAATTTTTTCTCTATTTTTCTCTTCTCTCCTAGAGGGGGGGGGGGTATCCGAATTTTCGCGACAGG
>JAQFZM010000885.1:0-23517 GCA_034695785.1 Galumna obvia | reverse complement strand
ATATGGTGCTCTATGACTCACGTCCGAGTTCAATATCAATTGTTATCATTTTAAAAACTCACGTGGCACCGGTTGATGCTAAGGAGTCATTTAGGTTAATTATTTATTTTTCAAGAGGTTTATCCCAACATATAGATACTAATTGGACCCCAAAGGGAGAGGGAGGGGAGTACTAGTTATTTTAATAATTTTATCAAGTTACTTCTATATAATATATTATTTTAATTTTCCAGAATGGATCAGCCAATTAATAGTGGTATAGGCTTTGAAATGGTTAAATCCGATGGTTGGCTTCCTGGTGAAGGCCTTGGAAAATCAAAACAAGGGATTAAGGAACCAATTGGCCTCAAGTATAAAAAGAATTTAAAGCACTTTAAAGGCGAAAATTTGGGTCACAATGGGCAGAATCCAATTTCTTATTTAAATGAATTATGTGCCAAAAAGAAGTACCCCCCGCCCATTTATCTGCCTCAAAACAACGAAAAACAAGAAATATTTCTTTTTCATGTAATTTTAATCTAAATAATTTCTTTTAATAATTTTGTTTTCTTACAAGGTGGTTATGAAGAACAAAAATGAGTTCACTCCTTCTGTTCCTTCTTCTTCTAAGGATAAAGCCAAACAAGATGCTGCCATATTCGTATTGAAAGCATATGGAATAAGGAAAGAAGGGGCCAAATACCTTAAAAATTGAATTTTCAATTTCTTTCAATATTATTCAATTAAAGATTCATTTTTTATTCACATTGCAAAAAGTTTCATTATTTTGTATTAAGCCGTTTTCGAGATTTTTACCCTCAAATATTGTCAACTTTAAATTGACCCCACCCCTTTTTGGGTTGACCTAGGTCAAAAATTTTTTCACAATTCGAAAGCTAATTCAATTTAGAATCGACTCACGTTGAGGGATTTTTGATTTTTTCATGGATCAGGTTTTGGCTTCTTATTGGGCAAGGTTCTTTAATTATATTATAAAATTAAAAATTATAATTGAAATTAATTTTGGATTAAATAAATTTTGATTAAATATTAAACTAATTTAAGGCAAAAATTTTTCTAAATCGTGGCATAATTAAATTAAATTAAATTTATTATAGACACATATTGTGTATTTCTTTTATGAGTGTTTGTTTTTATACTTATCTTCTTAGAAGTCATAGCTATGCTTATAAGGGATGACTTCGGTTATCTTTTTTTTAAATAAAAAGATAATAGACGTTAAGATAACGCTCGAAATGCTAACAAATAAGAGGTCTTTTTTATTGTTTGTTATTTTAGTTTTAGCTAAAGAAAAAAATGATCACAACCTTTACACAGATATAGAAGACTGATATGGAGTCACAAATATTTACTGAATTGAAATAAAAGAAATTCATTTAATTATAAGTTATAATTTTTCTTTATTAATTATAATTTATAACTTTTCTAACTATTCATTGTTAACAAGACATCAATTTATTTTAATGTAATTCATTATAAAAATTAAAGAATATTTCAATTTCACAGAATTTATTAAGGATTTGATTTCCCTTCGATATATTACATACCTTGTATAACTTGGTCATAACGAATAATTTGAGAATTATCAGTGGTTATTCTCAAATCATTGATTATATTAATTTCATACTTGTTAATAGTCCTGGGACAATTCAAACAAACTTTGGAGTTGCATTGGTAATGGATATAATGGGGGAAAATTTGGAGCATAACTTCACCTGAACAGAATTGGAGAGGAATTAGTCATCGCGAACGCCATTTTGTTTTTGGCATCGGATGACTCCTCATTCATAACGGGTTCTAATTTAGTGTCAAAAGGAAAACAATTTGCCACTAATTTTGCTATTGTTTTCACTAATTTTTGTTAAACATTTGATATATTTTATATTAAATTCTACTAAACTTATCATGATTACATATAATATTTTAATAATCATCTTCTAATTATTCAAATAAAACTTTTTACCATGTTCAAATATAAAAATAAAATAGATATAATATCTCAACAATACTATAATTTAGAATAATTTTATGGAAATAAAAAATAGATTAATAAGATATTGGAATAAGATTTTATTTATATTATAAAAATTATAACTAATTATAACTTATTAGTCTTATAAGTATTTGAATATTTTGTTTTATTGTTGAAGAATAACAAAAAAAAATTGAATCTTGTTAATTTTTTTATTTAATTTCCTGTTTATTTTTAAATTTAGCTTGATAAAAGATTCTTGTATATTTAACATTATCAATTCTATGATTGTTTAAAATTCACCTTGTTCTATCAATCAAATCATGCATTTGTAGATTATTTGTAAGAATAAATATTATTCTCCAAATGTAGTAGAAATACAGTCAAACTCCTTTATGTAGACAATTATCAAAAGATGAAATGACATAAATGACAAAATGACATTGTTTATTGATTCGCCCACTGAAACTATTATTCTTAACTTAATTGAAAGGTATATAAACCAAAGCTTCTGTGAAATAGTAATGAGACAACCAGTAGTCACCAGTAAATCAGTTAATCAAAACTAATTAAAGTCAAACAAAATGTCATTCGGTATCTTATATTTCATTCTTTTCATAAGCATTGGTTTGAATGAGGTTTTGCTGGTTAGCTCACAGACCGATACTTCAGTGAAGAATAGGACCGGTTATAAAATATGCGAATTATTGCTTATCAATGATCTGGAAATACCTACTTTCGAATATCTCAAAAGCCGTGAGTTATCTCTTGATTTGATTTGCATTAAATTTAATTTTATATAAAAAATATATTTGATAATTTTTGACTAGATCCTTTTTTCAAATTTACAAATTCTTTATTAATAGAGTTATTTTTTACAAGATTAAATAAATTTCTTTTTCAGGGCTCGCTATTGCGATGGATGCTATCAAATTAAGAGTATGTCCCAGTTGTGAGCCGTGTTGTAACCTATTGACCAGAATTCAAGACATATTGAAATGACAACAAATAAAAATGGCTACTAATCTGAACCAGTTAATCTCTACTAATTATTAATAAATGGAAATAATTCTAATATTATATATTGAATATTAATTATATTATTTTATAATTGTTTTATAATTTTCATATTTATTCGGAATTTCAAATAAAATATTTAATTTTAAGCATAATTTCATTGTTTTCATTAAATGAATAGTAATTAACTAATTTAATAATATTTATTAAACAGAATTAATATAATCTAGCAACTTTTTTAAATTTAATTAAGTTCAATAAAAGCGCTAAAAATTGTGTTTATTTCAGTACTTCAAAAGAATTGGTTCTGAGAATTGAAAAAACTTTTGCTTTCCTTTTAAGTCAATGTTTTCCATAAAAATAGTTCTCTTCTAAAGTTCCTTTAATTCAGTCCTTTTGAAAATTAGTTGAGCTCTCGTTCAGCACTAAAAGAGTCCAAAATCTGATTCAAATGGATTATCCTCTTCTGCGGTCCGAAAGTCCACTTTTTTGAAGGCAAAAGAGTGCGTTGACATATAGTAAAGCCATTAAGAGTTACCTCACTGTCAATGACATGACTTCGACAATCATTTCTGAAAGAATGTATTGATGGCATTCTTGAATAGAGAGGGCGCTAATTCTCTTATTCTTATTCTGATTATCGATTGTGAGAACTAGTGATGGACCAGACATTAACCGAACTTCGATTGATGTCTACGGCCGAGTTCTGGCACGCGTTCCTCGAGGCAAATGGGGCACCTCTTGGCGCAGAGTTGGCAGAGGTTTGAGTGCGCGCATACTTGGCTTCAATTCAATTCTCCTGAAATTCTGCTATTTTTAGGCGACGATACCCGCCATGAAGTCATTGAGACCGCGATTCTCGTCCTCTTCTTTTTTTGACCGAAGCCGTCACCCGACTGTTGAGGAACAGGTCAGTGACTCTTATGATTTATTCAAAGCTATTGACTCCTATTTCAGGTGACTCTTTGTCGACAAATTGCGCGCCAACTCGTCTGCGATGAATTGAATGACTGTTCAAAAGGTGAGAACAATAATAGACTTCTCTCTGACTGTCTTCAGGTCGTCGTATGTTTGAACAACGCGTTGAGCGCTCCCACAGTTGGACTACAGCTGATGGCGAAGACGATGACTCAGGACCTCCGCATCCGATAGCGGCGGGTGAGTGTACTTATGCTTCTGCTCTGACTCAGGCCTTCGCAGAACCAAACCTGCGACTGTTGCTCGACCCGCGTCACGTGCAGGTGAGCCGCTATGCCCTTAACACTTAACCATTATATTTAAACCAATACTTATCTATTGAACGCTATCTTCAGGACATTTCTTCAATGGGTTTCGATACAAATGAAAGCGCTTCCGATGAAAATCAGCGAAAGTCTGCGACGCGTGAAATCGTGGCTTCCCTTTCAGGTGAGACCTTAGAATTATATAAATGTTTGTAACTTTGTTCAGGTGTGAGCCGCGGGGGAGCCCTTTACCAGGAGAGGCGTTCTCAGAGTGAGGAATGGGTGACAGTCAATGAGACAAATGAGATAAAAGAGTCGGTGAACGATACTTTTCGCAAATACCGAGACTTTAACGCTCGCCCCAAACCCTTCCGTCGCATTGAATAATGTTGAGCGGAATAGCCTCTCATGGCTTCGGCTGTTTATATGGCGACCGACAGATGAAGAGCTTAACCGACAAATTGAGTATTAATTTAATTAACTGTTCCCAAACTGAATCAAAATAAGCCAATCATTGTATTACGCAAACAGAGAAAGATCTATAATTTCACACTTTTGGGACCAGAATTATGGTTGTGTTTAATATTTAAATGTTAATTTAGCATATAATCTAGCATAACTTTAGATAATTTTAAGGCTCTTAAAGCGTTTATTATAAGAAATTTGTATTTTTAACGCCATATAATGTCAGTACAATATTTAGGTCAGATATGTGCCAACGCTATCCATTTTATCTCAAATTATGCTGAATTATAAGTAAAGATCAGGGATGGCTAAGATGGGGTATTCCTTGTGGTAGAAAAGTCCCGTAAAATAGTGAATAAATGGGGTAAAAATATGCCACTTTTGACTTGTTTTTAAAAATGTCTTATTGTAGACTCCCTTTTGGCCATCTCTGGTAAAGAATTAAGACTTACAGAACTCACACTCGATGTGAGAATAAGTTATTCTTGAAAATAAGATTTATTTGTGAATTCATTTTAAGTTATAATTAGTTAAACTAAAAATCAGTTTCTTTTTCTTTAACTAATATTTTATTTATAAAAATAATTCAGTATTTCTTCAGATAATAATTTATTTGAAAAGTAATTTATCTTCCAATAGATAATGTCATCAATTTCATTAATTTCACCTTTTACCTTTTGGTTTTTCGTTTTTGTAAGAATAGACCCTTGCAAGTATTATATTGTTTTATATAATATATTGTGATTATATAGTGATTTATTTTTGATGTTTTGATTTTTGAGAAGAGTTTAAATTAGAGTTAATTTTAAAGAATTGTTATGTTTTGAAACTTTTGTCCCATTTTTGAGTCAAAAAAGTGTGAAATTATAAAAATTGTGAATTTATATCGGAATGAAATTACATGACTTTCTCTGTAATAATATTTTTAAAAACAATTGCCTTTAATTTTAATTCATTTGAATAAACAAATAAAATATTTTATCATTGTTTTCATTATGTAATAAATTATGATAATAAAATAATCACTAATAATATTTTCTCTAGATATTAGTTTTAGCTAATATATTATTTAGCTTGATAAACAGGGCATATAAGGCACAAAAGGTATGTCAAACTGACATTTAGAGAATAATTCTAATTATGTTTTGTTGTATTATTAGGTCTTATGGTAATATGGCTTCTGTAAAGATTGTATATATATTTTATTAATTCAGCATAAACCCACATACTCTGATAGATTTGTTAATTTAGCAAGCTTATATATAAGTTATCATATGTTCTACAATTTTAGAATTGAATGTCAAATATGATGCATAAATCAATGGTTTTTCTATTTGTTTTAATGGTTTGTTTTAACCAAGCTCAATTAAGTGCACCGCCAAAATGTTCATTGAATGTCACCGAACAGATTATAAATAGTGAGTAAAGCGTATTATATTAAAATACAAAAGTTAAAAATAACAATTTTTTTAAGCAATCACAAATGTACTAGATCCTACTTGTTTGGCTCCAACTATAGTTGTGGACACCAAAAGTCTATTCGATTTGAGTATTGGTATTCTTATTTTTCATTTTATTTTAAACCAGGGATAGTACAGTACTATTAGTAGCCTTAAAATAGTCTAAAATACATTTTTAACACTTTATTTGAAGCTTCTATTCATTTAACTCCCGTTTTTAATTTTTAACAGTAATTCTCTAAATTTTATGTTTTATTAGAAGCAACACTTTTAGAAATATTATCCTCAAAAGATCAAGGTGATTATGACATTGTCAATAAAGTTCTAAACAAACTTCCAATAATCAAGAAATTGTTGGACGAAACAGTGAACTAATCCAAACTATTTTTCAATAATAGATTAATTTATATCAGTTTTTAAAATCATTAAAATATTTATTAATTATTAAAAATTTTGAAATGCTTTAAGTTCTTGCACAATTGTAGATATTTAGTTGCAAAACTAAAATAAAAGTTTATTAGAATAACTGTCCCTCAACTTATCTTTTTTATTAATGAAATTATTTTTTTAATAATAAAAAGAAAATAACTTATTATTCACTTAAATGTTTGCATTCATTTCATTGATTTGTATTTTTTTAAGGTGTTTACAATTCGTCAATAATTTTGAAAGTTTAGGTAAAAATATAAGTTTGGTTAAGGTCTTTACAATAATAGAGTAAAATTTAAATTGCCATACACATTATCCAGTAAATTCTTTAAACATTATTTAAACAGAACAATAAAATAAAATTTTATTTGAAAGGAAACTAATTTAATAATTTTTTTATCAAAAGATAAAATCATTTTTATCTAAAATTTTAATCTCAATATTCATTCGAAACGTCACTCAAAGTAAAGGAAAATAATTATTAATTCAAATGAAAATATCCAATGAAACTATAGTATAGGATCGAGAACACATTTTAACATATTGAGAGACTAATTTAACCATGAATTAGTCAATTCAATTTTCAAATTACTATAATAACTTAGCTTTTGATGAAAAAGCATTTAATTTGTGCCATAACTTTGAAGGCCATTATCGCAATCGGTTTTCACTTTTACTTAACTTTGTTTTTAATATTGATTTCAACTATTTTTTCATTATTTCATTCAATTTATATCAATAATGAAAAAAAATGATTCGTTTTTCAGTTGTTTTGAATAAGATTTTTGATTGAAAACTTGATTCTCATTCCTTGGCATACATTCACTTATTTCATAGAGTATTTGTGGGAATTTTCCGAATGAATAATAAACAACAATTTTTGCAACTTTTCAATTGAAATATTTATTAGGACCTAGAATCAATTCGTTTAGAAATATTCATTACATAAATTTTATTTAAGATTTTCAAGATTAAGATCAATTGATTTTATAAAAATGAACTAGTTAACTATTTAAAAAAAATAAATATTTTTGTACTTTAAATACTACCTTGCTCTGTTATACATGTATAAGTTAATTATTAATTAGGAATTATTTATTTAAATATGTAATCTTAAAAATTATACAGTAATTATAAGTTGTAAACTAAATATATTTTTGAATTATACATAGATACTCATTGTTACTTGATCACTTAACCATTAACGATCATTAAAATAGTAGAAATTAAAAATATTAATATTAAAAAAATTAAGATTAATATAAAATGTTTACAAATTAATACGAAAATTATAATAAATGAATATAAAATTAATTTAAAAAAAATTAGTAAATTAACCAAGTAACAAATATTAATAGCATTTAATCCCTAACACAAGTTGTTGGGCTTCTTTCATATGGGGTTCAAATATCTTCATATATTTATCGACTTCAGTATCAGAAAAGCCATATTTTGGGGCCAAATCTTTAACTGATTTACAGCCGTCCGGAGCGACAGTGAAATCAAATTTAGCGGAACCTCCCATATAAAGGGGTAAACTTTCAGCAGGAACAATCTCTTTGATCTCATCTCCACTTACAAACCTAATGAATTTATCATGGTCACCCATCCATAGTCTTGCCACTGCCCAGAGTGGACGTAAAATACGGGGTAAGTTATATACTATAACAGACCGCAGACCATAAGGAAAATAATTTCTAAAAGTATTTGTGAGAAACTGAAGGAAATCCATGTCTGCGTTGGAAAACCCCAAACCAGTCAAATCGAATACTAAGTGATAGCCCTTAGGACCGGCATTCCTGTCTACTCGCTCTATAACCCCGACCACAAACTTTCTGAAGATGTCCTGAAGTTGTGGTACTTTTTTATAAACTTTTGCTCTGATATATAGTATTATTTTCTCGGAGTGTTCTGACCCGAGAGGAAAGAGAGCCCCGACTTTAATGAATTCATTGGGTAATTCATTCTCTTCAAGACTATTCACACCGAACTCATGCCTCCATCGAAGAGTTTGGTTCAGTTGTTCGATGCATTTGTTGACATTTCCTCTATTGTACTTGATATATCTGAGAACTGGCCATTCTTCTTTTTCTATCTTTTCAATATCTTGTTGGTCGTATTTATCAGGGTCATTTTGATATTTTTGTTTAATTTGTTGACGAATTTCTGGAATAAGTTCTTTGTAGTCAACTCTACGTTCATTCGAAGTCATTTCTCTTTGAAAATTAAATAATTTTAGAAATTAATAATTGTTTATAACTTTAAATATATCGATATATAACTAAATATTAGTCAATTTTTATATAATTATACTATAATTATAGATAATTTATCACTTTCTAAGATCAAATAACAATTTATTATTTTTATTGAATTTTAAATAAGAATATTATTATAAGACTTACTTTATATCTATATTAGAGTTTATTAAAACTTTATTATAAAATTATTTTCACAAAACAATTAAAGGATAATTTTGTTAAAAATGATCAAGTAGTTACTTATAAATATGAAATATAAAACACTACTTAATTTTCTTTAGCAAATTTCCACATGCAAACTTTTACTTTTAAAACCTTTGAAAGACGATAAAAAGCTAAAATATTCCACAAACAAACAAACATGAAAAATTAAATATCATGGTTAAATAATAATATTAATTAAAAATTAATAAAATCAACAAATATTTCGGTTCATTGAAACAAAGCCATCGATTAATAATAAAAAATTAAATGTTTTTATGTAAAACCAAAGTTTTTAAACCATTTGGTTCAATAACAAAGTCTGCATCACTGGAAAAGAGGCGCGTCATTAACTATTGACCAAGCACAGTCTAACCATAATTTCACTTTCAAACATATATTTTAAAAGCACTTAAATTTCAAGTTTGAAATCAACAGAGTTCTGACTGTAACTCATATTAATCTTGAATAAGAATAACCGGTTTCTCATGCAATCAAAATTTTCTCCGAACATTTCACTGGAAAGAAGAAGAAATTCCCACTAATATATTGTCTGCGAATAAACATTAATTATTGGGGAAATCATAAGTGAAATAAAGAGTTTAACTGAAAACTAAATTATATCGAAATAATAGTTAAATGACTTTTTTGAGTGAATTAAACCAAAAAATATTGTTTCGAAGTTTTTCCCTAAAATTCATATCATTTAAAAAAGACTAACAAATGGTTGTAATGAATGATCATTTGTAACGAATCAATAATATCAAGTTTAAGTGTGAACTAGGTCAATGAGATCTACATATTATCTAAACAAATGTTAACAAAATCATTTTGATCTCTATTTTCTCCAATTTTTTCTTATTATTGATGTCTTTTGTTTAGATAAAATAATTGGGTTTTACTTATAAAATATTTACATAAATTGTGTTCAATAAAATAGAAAACAATCAGCAATCAAATCGAACGACTCAATCATAAATCTTTTATTAATAACAAGAAATGAGAACAAAACTTTTCATTTGCTTAACAGACATTTAGTCATTTTAATTATAATTTATTCTCTCGGAAATAATACTCACATTAGTTATACAAAAACAAATTTTAATTAAAGATAAAAAGTTCATCGAATAGAAAATAATTTGAATATTAGTTTTCAGATTTAAAGTTAAAACTCAAAGTTTTTGAAAATAAATTTTAAACAATAGAACCTAATGTTGTTGTTTTGGGTCCTCAGAATTGGGATCTCTCTTTTAATTAATTCATTATTGATTTGTATTTTTAGTCACTTATAACTATAATCATCTATAAATGTATTGTATGACTCAGAAAATATGAGTAGAGGTACTTTCAACTTCAATACTCTGATTCAATACAATTGGTTAAATTAACAATACTTTATAAACAAATATTTATCTATTAATGAGTTATGTAATTTGTACTAGGTTGTAAAAAAATCTTTTTAAAGTAAAATATATTTTAAATAACAAAAAGAATTATATTTTTAGAAATAGTGTTATCTTTATTTGAACAAGGGCAGAAAAAGTCAGACAGTTCAAGTACGGGTATAGTTATTTTAAAATCATCTAGAATAAATTTTATGTAATATCTTTGATTAAAAATAAGTAGAATTTATAGATAGGATCTAGAAGAACAATGAGTCAAGGTCAATTTTTATATTCAACTTTAATAATTGATCTAGATGTATTATAAGTTTTAGTCACGTAAAGCAGAATCTATTGTTTTGAGGAGTTTTCATAGAAATAATCAAAATTTATATAATTTTAAAAATATAGTAAATTTAATCGAATTATTGAACTATAATTTTAAGCCTTTGATCAAATGTTACTAGAATAATAATTATTATATCTTGTTTATTAATATGACTACTAAATAATCAAGCTAATTATCTATCTAAATTGCAAGAATGATAAATATTTGAGGCCAATAACTGATTCAAACTCAAAGTTTGCAAACTATGATTATAAGTTATTATAAATAACTTATTAATTTTGAGTTTGAGTTTACAAAATGACCTATCATATTTCATATATCATATAAATTATAATTTATTATAATGTAATAATTAAATATGATTAAAATTTAAACTGGGTAATAATCTCAACAATAGGGGCTAAAATACTTTGATGTTTGTGACCATTTATCCCCTTTTCGTCTTCAGTTTCGACAAACTTTTTGAGTGGAATCCAAACATTTGAGGAAAAATATCGATCGCAGTCTTCCATCGATAGGTATTTACTGCAGGCAAAAGCGGTCAGCCGTCCGGTTGACCTCTCAAAAAGTTGTAAAACATATTCCACATTCTTTTGGTCACATATTTTAGAAATTTCCCTCAAAATACAGGCATTTCTTTGTTGAAAAGTACAACAAATGGCTGGAATGTGAAACTCCGGTTCCACTCTTTTATTGATATATTCTAATTGAATGATATGTTTGTCGACACAAATATTTGTTTTTTGTAGTCTTTCCTTTGGTGTCCAACACTTTGCGAACTCCAAGAACTCTATTAAATATGAAATCATATTAAGATTAATTTGGAAATCACCATGATTAATTATAAAAATTGGTTAATTTACGACTTCTTTCCTTCTGTTGTCGACACCTACTGATGATGACTCTTCTTAATGTTTTAGTGAATATTCCGAGTGCGTGTCGGGGAAACACTGGCAAACACTGCCTCCCAAACTGTCTCAAACATCGTATAGATTCCAAGGTTTTGCTAGATCATTTTAAATATCATTTATTATCAATAATGTTATGAATTGTTAAATCAATAAACTTATGAGTTATAAATTATAACTTATAATATAAATAAGTATTAGGATATGAACTAGATTAAAAGAAACTATTAACTTACTTGCAATGTTTATCTAGATCATTTTCGGTGACTGGAATAATAACATCTGAATTTCCAAAGATCATAATGTTCTTGGCACACTTATCTGCCACTTCGGTACTTTGCCTGCAATTATCACATCCAATAAAATGGAACTTGCTTACTTGAAGAGAGTTTAATTCAATGATTATAATTGATCATGCATATTTTCTTACAAATAATTAAACCAATGGTTGCAACGATTGTAAACATTATTTAAATAAGAAAATATATGCAAAAAGAATTTATTTAAAAATTACTGAATTGAGTGCACAAATAAAATGCGCAATTCATCACATTTAAATGTTATCTAGTTTATTTTTAATATCCTTAAGAATTTCAAAAATGCATTAATTCATTGTTTAATTAATTTTTTAAATGATTTTCAATTGAGAAGCAGTGAAGCGATAAAAAATAATTCATCTTTTATTAACTTTCAAACTCTTCATTAATTACAGGATGAGAAAAGGAAATCCTTTAAGAATACCCTTGCTATTTCTTTAATAACCTTAGATTTAAGGTTCAAAAATTAATAGGACTTTAAATTCATATAATTTATCAAATATTAAATAAACTAAACTTAGAATTTCTGATAAAATATGTCAATAAATAAAAACATATTAATTGGAAATAAATCATATTATAAAGTAAATAAATATTACCTTGATTATCATACCTCAATTAATATTGTTAAAATTGGTGCAAATAATTAATAAATATATTATCAATTTATAATAATGAATCAAGCAAACTTTATTTAATTTAAGAAATGTAAATAAGATGAGTTAAATGAATTTATTTTATGATAATTATTACAAATAAAATCAATAAAAATTAGATTAGTTTTTAAAAATATACAAAATGAACAAGATAGAATTACATTTCAAAATTGGTAATAATAGAAATGGTTGGTCCCAAAGCACTCTTATGTTTATGTCTCGATTCTAAGACAATCTCATCCTTACTGTTGACAATATCTTTGAGGGGTTCCCAAACGGTTGCATTAAAATATGAATCGCAGGCATCAGAAGTGGTATACGAACCACACGTGAACTGAATCAGACCCTCATAAGAGTCTTCCATTGTTTTCATGACATATTCGGCGTTCTCTTGACTACAGATGTCGTGTATTTCCTTTCGAATGCAGTCGTGTTTCTGATGTGCTGTACAACAAACGGCCGCGATTTGATGTTCGGGGTCTAAATGGGTGTGAATATACTCTAATTGTATGATATGTTTGTCTACACAAACATTTATCGGATGCATCTTATCCTTAGACGACCAACAATTGATCGCAAATTTTAAGAAATCTGTTTCGACACAAATTAGTTCATATATTTTGTTATTCACAATTAAGTTTAAACAAGTTACTTTTTCTAACTTCCATTTCATCACACCTCTTCTTGAGAACCTTTCCCATATCAACGGTATAAATGGTGAGAGCCTGCTTTGGGAAAGTAGGCAAACATGTCCTAGCATATTTCTCCAAACATTTAAGAGCCTTTTTCTTTTTACTTACAAAGAAAGTAAAAACATTATTGAAATAAATATATTAAAGTATAATAAATATGATTACAAGCAGTGCTCATCCATTTCGTGTTGAGTTAACGGAACGATTGCATCCCTATTACCAAAGAATGACAAATCCTGTCCGCACTGATCGGCCTCTGAAACAGTTTGACGACATTTAAGACTATCCAACATAAAGAGACCGATCACTGAAAGTATACAAAAATCATTCATATAAATTATTAGTGAAAATGAATTGTATCTTGCTCAAAGCTAATTAAAAGTGAAAACTTAGTTTAACAAAAAGCATAATTTTCATAAATGAAAATGTACTTACTTATCAAAAACGAAAGTGTAATTAAAAACATCATTACTGATAGTTTCCATAACTTTTGTCCGCTCTGTTCGTCTTCTATCGAGAGTTTCCCCGTTTTGTCGATTTCAATAGAAAAGGTATAAGTCATGTCTTATAGAATATTCTTAACTAATTCTTTAATTCTTGGGAAAAAAATTCATTTAATATAACGAATAGGAATTTAATAAAATTTTATTGAATATTTAAAAATAGACTATAAATCGAGTACAGCATAAATCAATGGCACGAATATTCTTTGCATAAAATTCATTGTCATTAACAGTCATTTGAATAAATAAAGTGTTGACTCGTTTTTTGTGTGACTCGACTCATGATTGGCATTCATAAGAGTCACGCAATGAGTGCTTTACAGACAATTAACAGCAAATGATTTTTTAACCACAATTAAAGGTAAGTCACAAATCAAATGCCAGAAAATCAGTCATTCATTCATTTTTTTCATCATTTTTTTCTCTTCAATTGAATAATGAAAGTAAAAGGGATTTAAAATAATAAAGGCTTTGAATTTTAAATTAATTGCTTATTACTCAATCATTTAAACTAGGTTCTTTGGTACTTTAATTATTTGAGCTTGGTATTCTTTTTGAAAAAAATTCAATTAAAGTTCAACAATATTTGCAAGTTTATTATTTTATTTGTACAGTTTATAGAATCCAAACATATTTGTATCAAGGTCAACTCATTGAATTATCTTTTCATATAATGAAATACAATTTTTGGAATTATTTTAGAAACATATATATTGAAAATTTTAACTTATAATCTTTTTATTTTAGCAAGAATATAAATTCAATTTGATTGACAAAAGATAAGTATCGGACAATAGAAAAATATTTATAAATATAAAAATATTTAGACCTTGATCATTTTGTTATTCATTGTTGAAAATGAAGTAACCGATGCCAAACCCAACCGAAAGGCTTAATAAAAGGCTGACATTCATTGTCATAACGATAGACATTAAAAGATAATTAATTGTGACTTTACTCATGTAATACAATGTGAGTATTAGACGTGTCGTCAGCGGAACAGCCTTTGAGTCAGACAACAGTTTAATGTTTGATCCGTTAGAACTGTTGCGGACACTGACTTTGTCCTCTTCTGTCTTAATATAAGATATGTCTACCGATTGACTTCTAATGGGAACCAATTCCTGTGACATTTGGTCGAATTTTTGGCGCCGATATTTGTTGAAGAAATAAGTGATCCCGTGATAACATATTGGCAATAAAATTACCAAGATACATGCAAGTAATAATTCTGTAAAGAATTGTCAAACTTATTTGCATCATATATACCTATAAGCAAGTTAATTTAGCAATAATATTAGTTTATGTCAAAAGAATTTGCTAGAATCTAGAGTTTATCAAACTAATTCTTTTGACATAAAATATTTCTAAAGGAAAACGTAATAATACGTCAAATATATTATTAACATTTGAATTCATTCGACAGATTTCACTCATTTTCATAGATTTAAAAACTAATTATAATATTTAATTAAAAATTCTTCAAAAAGTTTAGTCACAAATAAATTATATTAAGATTTTAATGGATATCAAACTTATTTTCCTCAATATTAGGAATAATAAGCATTTATGTGTCAATTCATTTAATTGAACTTGCTTATTATTTATCAAAGTCTTAAAGTATGAATTATTATTTGTGAAATATGTCCTTGGTTATTGATAAAAGCTAATTTAAAATAAATACATTTTAAATAAAAGAGAACTTTGAGTTATCTATCAAATGGCTATCAATTAGAATAAACTTATTTTAATTAATAAATAAATAAATAAATAAAAATGGGCTCAAAAGAAAACTTACCAAAACACGAATTTAATTTAATCCATTTAAAAAACAAGATATCATTTAATGGTTTAAAATGAAAGTATTGATTCATTTTCTATGTTATGTCCAAAATCATGGCTTTAGATATCAATCAAATTAGTATTTGAAAGATATTTAAATACAATATTTAAACGAATTATTATTTTTCTTGAATTTAAGTCAATAAACAGTTAATAAACAAATTGACGTAGTTTTTAGTATCTTGTTAAAAATGATATTCACCAGAACAGATCAGAGTATGACTGCTATGAAAAACATATGTTAGACATTAAATCTTTTTTGACTTTTAATTAATTAGTTTTTTGTTGACTTAAAAATGTTTGAAATCAAATATCATATAATGAAATGGCTTTTCATTGGAAGCGCTTCTCATTTAAAGCTATTTTTATTTCACTTCAAAAACAAAACTTTGTCTTAACTGATGTTTCAAATATGAATTACTTAAGATATGAAGACTTAGATTATGGTTTATCTGAGAAAAAGCCGACAAACTTTTGAGTGTAATTACGATAAGAAAGACATTTGTGAGGAGATATTATTAAACATTTATTTTAAAGCCATTCCTATTGTGTACTCATCTGTTCTAAAAAAGACTTATTTAATTCTGTGCGGTATTCAGGTTTACGTTGAATTGAAAATCATTTAATGAAGGGCTGAATAAATACACAAAACCTGAACAACAACTAAATAGAAGAGACGGATCATTTAGACAGCAATTTTTAGCTCATATAAACATTTAATAGGTCATTTCAGGTGTAATAGTTCACAAAAAATAACATGGTGTTTCTATTTTAGACTTGACCCAGAGCCTTTAATTAGTTCTGAAATAAAATGATCAGGTTATTCAGCCCATATGATGACTTCATACTTAGGATATGAATACGTTTTCTTAATTACTATTTTTATTAAAAATAATGGAAACAAATAAGTCATCAAAAAGTAATTGAAATAAAAATTTAGCTCAAAATGACTTTAAATATAATAAATATTTGAAAAATAAGTTTCAATAATAATATATTTAAGTCACTTATAATTGATTTCTATTATAATTAATTAAATTTATTTTTCGCTTAAATTTCTAATTGGAAGCCATCAGTTAATTACTTAACACTAATATACTTTTAATTAAATAAAATAACTGAAGGTAATAATGGATAAAATGTGAGGTAAATTCAAAGTATAGTTAAAGAGATATAGAAATTAGTAAAAAAAGATTCCTTTAAAATTCAGTTCATTAGTGTTGTGGTGAGAATTATAAATTATAAACTAGCAATTATTTTGTTCAGATTTCAACTTTTTCTTTGATAAAAATGTACTTTTGATGGTTTACACCGATTAAGTTTAGTGTAAATTTTAAACTGAAAAACATATTAACAATTTAATTGATGAAAAAATTGATACTTAGGTGAAAAGGTTCATCTTTCAAATTACCAAGATTAAAATAAACATTGTAATTCTATTATTCTTTGTTGTAATTTCTGAGTATTCAAATATTTGTAAGTAATTACTATAATTATAAATCATTTTAGAAAAAATTTTAAGAGAAATGTTTTTTCAATTCAATTGATTTATGTTTTATTGTTTGAAATTCTTGGCATTCATTCAAAAATAAATTATATCTACAAAAGTATTTAAAGCATTTTGTGAAGTATACTTGGTAAAATAACAGTTACTCTTAATCTACATAATTCCTAATAAAATAGTTTAAATTATTGCTAATATCTCACTGTAACCAATAGTACAGTTTTTTTGTCTACACATTTCAATATAGTCTTTTTTGGTATTTGTAACAATAATATGTCCTAGTTCACTTTTAATGTGTTTAGGATAACACTTATTTTTTTGAATAATTTTTCAGTTGATTTATATTTCATTTAAATTAAAAAATTCATTTTATAATTGATTTAAGTTCCGGTATTTCGAAGATTACTTCTACTTTGCTCTCAATGATAGGATTAAAAGTTACAAAAAGTTATACAACTAAATAACCTAGATCATTTGCGATTCACACAAACATTTAAATATTTCTTTTAATATTAACTAATAAGTTATTGTTATTAACATAATTTATTTAATCAAAATAATTTACTTAAATATTTTTATACTTGTTCACTTTAACTAATGACAAATTACAGCTAGGTAAATTTCAGGAGAAAATTAAAAAAGTAATATATTCTATATGTTAATTTTTTATTAGTTGTTATCCCTCAATAAATTAAATGGCTAATTAGTCTTGATAAATTGTAACTTTTCTGGTAAATAAAATACCCATTTTTGAAGAGAAAAAAATTAACCGTGCAAAAAATAAATTGTTTAAAACAATTGTTTAAAAAATTAGTTACGGCTCTCATTCTAAAAGTTTTATAAAAAGAAAACAAAAGAGTTTTCTATTGAATGTTAGAATCGGTTAAAAGTAACAAATTTTTTGTCGATTAGTGGGTCACTCACTGGGAATACAGTCCAGTCCTATATGTGGTAATATTTAAAATGATTACCTATTTAATTTATTTCAAGTTCTCTTTGATTGTTGACCTGAATATAATTTTTAACTTTCATTTCATTGTTGAGAAAAAAGTCAAATATTTTCCTATTATTTCAAAACTTTTAGCAAATATTCTCTAATTATCTAATGATTTGACTGTAGTTTAAGTTTAAATTTTTTTTTCTTCTTATCATTGAATGAATAACTAAACCTTAAGGCAATCATTGAATTATTGATACTCTCAGCCTTTCTTCAACACTTGACACCCATAGGGGGTCTAATAAGGGACAGGAATTAGTGGACTGCCTGAAAATCAAGTATTACTTGTCTTTAAATAGAAATTCCTTTGACGAAACACTTCTTCATTAACGGACGTAAGAATTGTTGAGTGTTTTCCTCAGAGAAAAACAGTTTATTTGTTGTTTCTATTGACTCATATAATCGACAGACCGTTAAGTGAATTACCCATTGTTTTCAAGAAAAATGACTTTACTTTTTATGGGAAAGTAGAAATACTAGAAGTAAGCAAGTAAACTTTTAAAAAAGTTTCACATCATATGAGCCAAAGAGTTTGAAAAGTTCTGATGTAAAGTTTGTTTGGAATATATTTTATTAATGTTTTGTTTCGTATCTCTATTTCGTGTTATTTCCCCATATATTCAATGATATATTCGCTGATAATTATAATGTAAACAATTTTCACTTTTCATTAATTGATTTTTAATGTTTTTTCATATTCTGTGCGAATATTTCTACAAATTTTTTGAAAAAATGATTCGAAACGTTTTTAATGAAATTTTTGTTTTTGTGTTTATGTTTTTCGCCCGAATTGTTGTCAATTCTTACACATATTTAACACTTCCTTTTTATTACTGGACTCAAAAGCCATGGAAGAGATTATCCATTGCATCAAAATGTGGTGCAACACAAGTGGATCCTTCGGATCCTTCATCAGAATGGGTACGAGAAGTAGAAATACCTTTCCATCCACTGATGGAATGCGAAACCGCAGCCGAAGCTTTTGTTAAAGTTCTAGACTTATACCCATTGGATAAGCCTTCGGTCGGATATCGGGAAGTATTGGCTGAAGAAATACAAGTGGACAGTGAGGGCAAACCCATCAAAATTGATGGAAAGGTTCTACGAAAGTATAGACTCTCTGATTATAAGTGGTTAACACTCGGAGAAGTCAATGATAGAGTTGATGACATCGCACAGGGTTTGGTAAAGACAGGCCTTAAGAGTGGGGATCGGGTGGCCATCTATGCCGAAACTGGTTTGCAATGGTTCCTAACGAGTACAGCTCTCACTAAAATGGGTGCTGTATTGGTCACTGTTTTTCATACCCTCTCAGATGAGGGACTGATTCATGCACTCAACGAAACAGAAGTTCATTATCTTATTACTAGTTTTGAGTTAATAACGAGAGTTTCCACACTTTCTGAAAGACTTCCATTACTTAAAACTGTTGTATATTTCGAAGGTTTGTATTACTTTGAAAATCAGTCAATCATTTCATTCTAAACCCATATTTTATTTTAAGGACCAAAAAAGGAGATAAAACACAATTTTAAGCAAAATATTAGAGTAATGTCTTTGAGTCAAATAGAAAACATCGGAAGAGAACTGATTATTAGGACTCAGTTTAAGGCTTTGGCGGCGGAAGACGTTTGTGTGGTTTGTGTCTTATTTTCATATCTTTGTGTAAATCTTTGTTTTAAGTTTTGAAACACAATTATTGAATGGAATTGAGAAAATGAAAACGTTTTATATAGAAATTCTTTTGAAAACCATCAAGGTTATTCTATAGAAACTCTTAAACATAAATAATATAAATTATTAATTAAAAAGTTGAGAAATGTATACTAGGTTATTTTCTATTTACATTTAATGTTTAACTATAATTGTTAATTAATTAATTTAGATAATGTATACGAGTGGGACAAGTGGTATGCCCAAGGGGGTCATCGGAACACAAAGACAACTAAAGGAAGCAGCCATGGCTATGGGACAGGTGGTCAGAGATGTGATAATGGACGGCCCAAACCACACATACATAGCATATCTACCCCAGGCACATATTCTTGAGGCCACCATTGAATTGTTCCTATTCTTAGGCGGTGTTAAAATAGGGTTCGCCACACCGTTCACACTAAACGAGTCGGCACCGGGTCTCGCAAAGGGAACAATCTGTGACATACAATTATTAAAGCCTACAATAATGACAAGTGTTCCTCTCGTTTTGGACAGAATAAGAAAGGAAATGTACGCAAAACTCAAATCGCGAACTCCGGTTTCGGTCGATATTTTTAATTATTTAATCGATTATAAGTCAAAATGGATTCAAAGAGGTATTCATATAATCATTTATTCATAAAATATAAAACATTTTTAGAGTTAATTTAAAACAATTTTAAAATTCAAGAATTCCTACAAATCATGAATGAGTGAAATACATGTATAAGAGTTCGTTGACATCAATAGGAAAAACCCTTTTTAAATACAATTTTCTTTATAACTGTTTTTATAGTAATCTTATCAAAACTAAATCATTCGAAACGGTTTGTCAAAAGTACAAATTTGACCTAGATTACATTTTATTGCTATATTTTTTATACTTTTTTGTTAAAAATATTTTTTATGAGTTTTAATGAATTGCAGGTTATTCTACACCAATAGTTAACTACTTATTATGTGGTAAAGTTAGACAACAATTGGGAGGAAGACTCCAATATATGGTAGTCGGAAGCGCTCCCCTCTCACCACAACTCCAGTCACTAATTAAGTGTTCGGCAAATGTGACTCTAATTCATGGATATGGAACTACTGAAACATGTGGTGCAGGTCTGATACCAATCAATTACTCATACTTTCGATAGAAATAAATATAAAATAAATTAAAGGTTTTAAACTTATAGTAATTTATAGAAAAGAAAGTATTTCTTTAACTTTGAATCACAACTTAAATGATAAACAAAAAACTTTTAGTAATTAAACAAATTTTATAAATTAATCTCTTCTTCTAATGATTGAGAGATAAACAATTGATTTATTAGTGTCACACCACTTCTCCGAATCCCAAAACTCCGAATCACATAATTCCGAATCCCAAAACTCGGAATGCCATAACTCTGCATCCCATAACTCCGAAAATCATTAAAATAAAATAAATTAAATTTTGCATCAAAGAATTTATATTAAAGTCTACCAAGATAGTAAAGTTTGGCCTCCATTTAACAAATATCGAAATAACAAGAACCTCAGTATAACAAAAAATTATTAATAAAATCTGCATCAGGTTAATTTTTAATCTATCAATACTTAATAGGAATTACAAAAAAGTTTTAAAGAATTAATAGTTATTTGTTATCAAGTTTTAATATCTAGTTTTAATAAAGTTTCACATATATTTTCATATACTTTTGTCTATTCCTGCTAATAACTCGCGATATTTTTAAGGTTTTGTAAAAATTATGATTCGGAGTTTTGGGATAAATATTTTCGGAGAAATGGGATACTTTTTTCGGATAAGTGGGATTCGGAGTTTTGGGATTCGGAGAAGTGGGGTGGAATCGATTTATTTATAGATTTCTTTACTTAATATTAAAGGAAAGCATAACTACTAATGAATTGATACGAATCAATACCTGAATAATTTATTTGTTAATTGTTTACAGTTTTGTGCACTGATTTCAATGATTTATCGTATGGACGAGTGGGCGCTCCTCTTAATGGAGTCAAAATTAAAGTTATAGACTGGAAAGAAGGCGGGTATTCCAATAAAGATCGTCCCCACCCGAGGGGTGAGTTAGTTGTGGGCGGAAAAATGGTGTCCAACGGATACTTTAAATTGAATGAAATGAATGGACAGAGTTTTTATGTCGACACAAATGGTATGCATTGGTTTAGGACTGGAGATATCGGAGAAGTCTTTAGTGACGGAACCTTTAAAATCGTTGATAGAAAGAAAGACTTAATTAAATTAGCGAACGGAGAGTTCATATCTTTGGGAAAGGTATAAGAGTGTTCATCCAAACTTACCTTGATAATTATTGACTATTTGTTTAGATCGAGGCCGCGCTTAAGAACGACACTTATGTCGATAACATATGTGTTGTCGGGAATGCAATCGTCAACCAATTGGTGGCATTAATACAACCAAATCCCAAGTCTTTGACATCTCTTTGCAAAGAATTACAAATTAGTGACATTTCATATGAAAAGATCTGTTCTAACGCACAGGTCGTCAAACATATTCATAACTCAATTATAGACACAGGAGTTAAACAAAGTCTTCACCGAAAGGAAATTCCGTCACTCATTAATATATGCCATAAGGAGTGGACTCCCGATAACGGATTACTAACGGCTGCCATGAAATTGAAGCGAAACGCTATCGTCGAAAGACATCGACTCGACATCGAAGACATGTTTCGGTTTATTAAATATCAAAACAAACAAAACTTTGAAAACATTTAAAATTCATTTAAAATATATTTCATACGATTTAAGTCTATCTCTGGTCTCACTTCTGATGACTTCAATCAAAGTTTGAGTCTTAAACCAATTGATATCTAATAATAAAATTAATTTCAATCAAATTAATGAATAAATCGATTATTATTTCATACTTTTTATTCATTTCCTCTCAATTGATGTTCAGTACATCAATTATTTAAATTTAATTAAATCAAAACAATTGAAACAAATTTTGAAACGAATAATCACTTCTAAACAGTTAATTAAATTAATTTTAATTAAAGATTTTATAAAATAAATAAAAAAATTTTTAACATTTCATCATTTGTTTACATTAAATTAAATGACAAAACAATTATAGAAAAGGTTTTAAAACAATTGTATTTCATTTCAATTACTATATTTAAAACTAATTGAAGTCAATTAAAAAGGGATTTAAATTAGAGCTCCAAATCGGACCTGACATGACCTTAAAAATACCTGACACGAATCTGACCTGACCTGGCATAGAAGAAATACCTGACCTGACCTGACTAAGGTAAATATGTCCGAATTTATTTTTCATTTACAATTATCTCTTCTATCTTGAACTCTCGTAACTTGAATTCATGTCTATCTTGAATTGGATTTTAAGACCCAGCTTACCCTTAATTACTTTGATTACAATTTATATCTTGAATTATATCTATTTTGAACTAATAATCTTGGTCCCAACCGATTCAAGATAGGAGAGTCAACTGTAATTGGATATTTTAAATCATTAAAAATATAAATCAATAATTTAAGGTCAGGTAATAGTTTAAAACAAGAAAAGTTTATAAATTATTGTTATTTGATACAAATTTTATATTTTCAAGAAGTTAAGTATTAAATATGTGATAATAGGTAAAGTGTTGCTA
>JAQFZM010000884.1:0-23537 GCA_034695785.1 Galumna obvia | reverse complement strand
TTGGTGTTCTAAATTTTTGAAAATTTTACAAAATTGCCTTTTTTGTCGAAAATTCTTAGTTTTTAGCACAAATTTTATTAAAATACGTTAAAATAAGACTAAAAATAGTCATATACTACAGAAAAAGGTTAAAAATTGACGTTTTATGCGTTTTTAGGCAATTTTAGGTCCCTAAAAAATACCCCCTCAGCCGAGCCAAAATACCCTCTGATACCCCCTGAGGTCGGTTCCTTTAGCCATCTATGATGTAAAGTTACCATTGAATTGACACAAAAATTTATATTCAAAGAAATGGTGCACTGAAAGCCTCGAAGACATAATATGGTTGATATCTTATAATCAATTTTCGAGTTATTTCAAGCAGAATATAAATAAATATTTGGAAATATATATACTTTTTATTAAATTTTTCTGCTCTTTTTGTTCCCAATTTTTTTCATTTCTCTTTCAAATAACAATTATTTCAATGGATTTATATCTTCGATCTCTATATTTGTCTATTGATTTGGAAAAAATCTGAAATCAGACAAATTTTTTTCCTAAAAGGAAAAAGTTTTAAATTTCTAATAGAAATGATTTCATCCAATTTTTCTTTCTTCAAAATAAAGCCAATTTTAAGCGTTTTTTTGTGAAAAATATAGCAAGATATTATTACACGATTGGGAAAAATCGTTTCAATCGGATATCAATTTAATTAATTTTAAGGATGACTACATTTTATAAAATAATATACTATTGAACTCATTCACTGTTCTCTCTCTCTCTCTCTCTCTCTCTCTCTCTCTCTCTCTCAATATTAAGTGAAAATAACAATATTTTGCCGAAAAGTAAGAATTATTTTTATTAAAGAATGAGTTCTTGGAAACACAATTTTCGTTAATAAGAGTACGAAATATTTCAATGCCTTCAAAGAGTCATAACATGTGATGTGAAGGTAATTCCAAATCTATTGATTCAAATAAAATCTTAAGACATATTACTTGAATTATGAGTTATAGTCGAGAAATAAAATGAAAGGAAATGTTATGTTTTCTTATGATTCAATGGAAACGTCTCTTCCAATCAAAAGAGTTGATTATGTGATCAAATTCTTGTAAAGAAAAGACTTGTATTTAATTAAAACTTAAAGTAAAGTAAACATTTGACGAATTGTAAAATACGTGCCGTTATTCCGGTTGACAAGAGTTCACTTTCATTTGATACCAGTCCTCACAATCAGAATAAATAATAAGAATCTTAATTAGAAGTAAAGACTGAAATCCATTGAAATGAGACAAAAACGCGAACCAATAGTTAAGGTTTTGTGACCTCCGACTGAGTGTTATCTTGAATAATAAAATCGGTTTTTCGCTCATTAAATATAAAGAACTCTTTAAAAATCTGATAAATTAAATAATCGTTTGTCTATCAGACGACAGACACAAACTTTACAAAAACACATTTATAATGAAAATCATTCTTTACTTCAATTCCCAATTCGTTTCTAAATTTAATTGTTTTCATATCTGAATAATCTTTTTCAAGAGAAGGGATAACCAGGTCTTAAATAAACCAGTTTAAGTTCTAAACTAAAAAAAGACCATGATAAAATTGGATGAAGTAATCAAAATAAAAGTATATTAATGAAAACTTCATAGAGAAAAGTAATCTCCTTTCTATAATAGCTTGGTAATTCCTTCACTAATATAGTTTAATGACTATTTTGATGACGAAAATGGTATCCGAAAGAACAGTTAAATTAGAATAAAGTCATTTTAGACAAATGATAATAGAAATGACACATTAATTGTCATTCGATGCAAATTTTATTGTCAACCAATTAGACTCTGTTTGGATAATATGAATAAAATATCCATATTAATAGTGTCTAGCTCTATTTTCTATCAAATATTTTAATGCAACACTTAAGTGAAAGTAAATAATTGATATTGATATTTTTAAAGCCTGCAAAAAATGTCACCAAGTAGCACTTATTCGAGCATATAATTATTACCTTGAACAAATTAGTAGATGAGTGCCAAATAGTCATTAAGACGAATGAAATGTTGATTATTATAATTAGTGAACACTTTTAAGTGACAATAAGTCGGTATTTAAAGGGAATCATTTCGGGTATAATAGAGTAAATAGTTTTGTAGTGAAAAAAATTAATTAAAATCTGTTTTTTATTCACATTTCAGTTCAATTTTGAGACCCTTTTTGTGTTTTGTTTGAAAGTCAAGAGACAGGAAGTAATAGACAAACGAATATTTTGATTTGACTTTAGCTAACATTTCATTACTGACTGTTTGTGGACATGCAATTAAACATTTATAAAAGATACCGGATCATTAAAATAATGGCCACTTATGCCAGTCATGCCATTCATTCCGATTGAATATCTGAGTTCTCTTTGAATATAAAACTTTTTTTTTATTACAATTATAGAGTTATGACAATAAAATTATAAGTAATATAAGCCAAACGTTTAGAAAAACACATAATAACAGTCAGGGATTGGACAGGGATTTAGTTGGAACCAGAATTATACCATATGATTGAAAAAAACATTGAGACAGACATTAGTTTGAGAGCCAAAACATTTGGCAAATTGTCTCAAATGTATTAAAACGAGATTCACATTTAATAGGAATAGTTGTCAGGTCAATTAATTACCATGACTACATGCCTGTGCCCAATACAAGCCGGTGCCGATCAAACACTATTATATTAATTTATTCGAGTCTTTGAATAATAAAATGCATTCATTTGTCAAATGTTTTGTTATTTTTGAGTCAAAATCTATTTTTAAACTCATTTTAACAACACTTATGACTAAAACACTTATTATTAGTTTTAGAGAAAAACAAAATGGATTTTAACCTCAAAATTAAAACGAAAATAAATTTTTAATCAATTATTTAATATTGAGATTCAAAGAGAGTTTAATTAAAAATTGAATAAATGACACAAAATTGGTTTCCATCGAAATCGCACACAAAAAGAAGACAACACTTCTGATTGAATTGTTTAGTCGTTATTTCAATTTAGGAGACAAAATGTCAAAACATAACTTTCGTATTGAAAATACAGTGAACTTTGATTTATTTCATTTCCTTCAATTGATTTTCTATTCACAATATTCTTGTTATTATTCGGGAACAAACTTTTTATTATTCATAGACTCTTGGAATCGATATTTTTTCTATTTCTTATCACAAGAAGAAAGCAATTGATTCATGAATTTGAATAATTTGTTTGACTATAGAATTGACTCAATATTTCTCTCTCTTATAAACAATTGTAAAGAATATATGGGTTTATATTTAGGGTAAGAATAAAAAATTATTGTAAAACATTGAGATCTGTCTCTCTTGTGATGATCTTATTCTTTATTATTTAGTCATTGTTTGCTATAAATATATCTTAGGTTTGGAATGAATCTCAAGAATAGATTTGTTGTTAAGGAAATTGTTTTGCATATTAGAGACGACAAAGAGATCAGTGAAACAAAACTTTGGATTTATTGCTAAACTTCTGTCAAAACAGGAAAAACGTTTTCAAATGATTTGAATGGAAAATCAAAAGCAAAACATTTTTCACATCAAATGTTTTGAATAACAAAAATGAATGCATTTTTCAATAAAATAATAACAAAATATGACAACAATATTGTGAATATAAATAAATAAATATTTGATAATATAGTCATTTAAACTTACAAATGGAAAACAAAGTCTATCTCTTTCCCTTTGCTGTGTAAAAGCTCTTAGTACTTTTAAAGTACACCAATATTTCATATGAAATTCATTTCAAATGTTTTTATTATCACTATTTGAATGACTTTTGAATTAATATATGAATTCTTATTTGATTGGAATTTTTTCCTTTCAATTGAGAGCAAAGGCATCAAAATATCGTGGAATTGAATTTTAATGAAAGAAAAAGTTCTGTGCTATCAATGCAAGAATTGAAAGAATTTTTTTCCGACCACCAAGATAAGAATGAGAATAAGTTCTCATTCTTTTTTTATTGCTGGGAGAAAATTGTCCTTAAAATTCAATTGATTGTATGATTCAATATTTTTCATCTATTTTTTTATGGAATATTATTTTCATTTAATGAAATGCTTGAATGCATTCCTAACTTTGAAAAAAACGTATGTCTTTTCCAATTCAGACCCAAATGATTGTGAAATACATAATCAAAATTCAAATGAATTTCTCGTCTCAAAAGTATGTCTGAACTTAACTTAACGTATAGTTCTTGTAAAAAAATCATAAAGACTTTTAGCATATCCTCTAATAACTAATGACTTCTAATGCAGACGAGTCTCAACTCTTCGCCAAATATATTAAAGTCTATGAAATGGATTATAAAAACCAGATTTTTATTATATTTTAAAACAACAACAAAATTAAATTAAAAGCGTGACTAATATCAAGAAGTTATTCCTTATGAAACTTTGTTTTTTCATTTATTAAGCTCGTGGTGAGTCTGTGAGAGGGAGAGGGAGAGAGAGAGAGAGAATGGGAGAGAGATCTTAATAAATGATTGTCTGATAGGATAAGAGAAAGTCTTAACAAATTTATAGCCGAAAATAAATTGTATAAAAATGCAGAGAAATAACAAAACTAAAGGTAAATGTAATGGAAGTCCAAATCAATTGCTTTATTTGTGACACAATTGGCATTACATTTGGGATTGAGATCTCGACAACAGAAAAGTGTCATCACTTTTAGGGCTCATTTTCTTTCACTTTTATTACAGCTATTCTTATCTCTCATTCGTCTTAAAATCATTAGATTTACGCTTTTATTTCGTCTGTCTTTTTGTCTGTTATATAAAAAGGTTCACTTGAATCTAGAAATACCAGGATCAAGGATGTTCACATGTATAGACCATGAACACATATTCAATCTTGATTCAAATCTAAACTGATCAATCAACTTTCATTTGATGGATGTATCTTAAGAATGTGCGTATGTTTTAACCCCTAAACTACATAAAGGCTCACATCTGAACAAATTTGATATAATAATCTTGGTTATAGCCAAGTATAAATTTATTTGCTGTTGTGAAAAAAACGTATTTTCCTACAGATTTGTCTCCTTTTACTCTATTATTGTGTTTTAAAGGTTTTCTTTTCATTTTATTTAAACCCAAATATTAACTTTACTTTCAATTCTTTTGCGTTTTTTTCTCCTCTTTTGTGTAGAAAACGGTTTTTCTTCTTATACTTTATCGCATTTTTTTGTGTAAAACTTTTTAATTTCTTTGAAATGAAATGTTTGTTTGGCTTTAGTCCACACTTTAAGATTTACACCCAAAACAAGTCCAGGGATTGAGTTTTTGTATCAAACATTTTGATTGAAAGCTCACAAAACTGTTAAACAATTCTGGAAAAGCCTTTATTAAGAGTTTCTCTTTATAGCAATGGATTGCTATTCGGTTTTCGTTACTTTAATAAAACTCAAGTCATAAGAGGGTTATATCCTCTCAATGTTTGATTGATTTTGTGAGAAAACTGGCCCTTCTCTCAGCCTCTATTCCACGAGCAATAACTGTCAACTGAATGGAAATCCATTTCCCAATTCATTCCATTATTTGTATCGAAATTAAAAATCGTATCTCATATCTGATAGATATGCAGCACATCCTCAACATTTGGCAAAAGGTGTGTTTGCCTTCCATTTGGGGATATGAAGTGTCATTAAAAGTAGTCGATCCCAACCTTTAATGTTGTGTTTGAAATGATTGCAATAATTTTTTAAAAGCTTTCAAACCATTAATAAACAGACGAGTCGTCAGCAATCAGTTGACACGCAATACAAGAAACTCATTGAACAGAAATTCCAGTTTCTCTTCGAAGACATTTCTCTCTTTTAGTTAAGAATCGGAGAGAGAGTCAGTCAATCATTTTTTATACTTTCTATCAGTTAGTGTCGACCCCCTCTCACTCCCAGCTATCTCTCACTATATTTATATGAATCGAGTGTTTGTCTGTAAAAATATATGCTTTGAAAGAGAGGGTCAGAAAAAAACTCGAATCAGAGCTGAAATTTTCATCAGAAAAAAACTTATTACAAACGAATGTCAGAGAATTTCAGGTTTTTCGGCGATTAATATCCAGTAAAATCTCAGTTCTGTTATAAAAGACATTTTCTTCAGTGAAAGTGAAAAAAAATTACAGCAAATGAATGAATGAAGTCTTGGGTCCAGTTCTCATACACAGAGAAAAAACTACACAAAATTCTGCCTCCTTTTGAAAATATTCTGACCAACAATTGAAGTCCGGTTTTTTCGGCAAAACTCTTGTGATTTGTGACAGAAATAAATTGCCTGAAAGTGTGTGACATTACTTGGGCTACATTAGGCAAATAACCCACTATTTCGCGCAACACTTCCTTTCTTATATATCAAAGAAAAGTCACCATTTTTTTCGCTAAATTTCAAAATACTGTATAAAGATTTGCGACAAAATATTTTTCTGTCGATTTCTTATTCATTTCTTTCTCTCACTTTTCTGATACTATTCTGACCCAAAAGTGAAAATTTTAGTTATGAAACGCTTTCACTAAAATATCGTTTCTCTTTCGCTTAACTTTTCTTTGACTTATATTTCTCTTACATTTATTTCGATGCCTTTCCTCTCATTTATTGGTATCACAAGAACTCAATGTTCAGATGAAATGTAATCAAAAGGCAGTCATAAAAGAATATTATATACGAATATATCTATTGATTATTATTCACAACTTTTTTTCTAAGAAAAAAAACTCAAGACTTAAGTATTAGAGATCAGACGAAAAAAGTGTCGCCAGAAATGAAAGGCAATAAGTATATCAAAATCAATAACATTCTTATTCCTTGTTATATTTGCACAGAATATATACTCAAAAATCTATAATTTTAAGCGAAAAAAAGTGTACCAAAAGTGTAGCGAAAAGTCAATATTCAAATGTCTTCATCTCTTCATTGGAGGGAATCTCTCATTAAATGAGACAAAAACTGATAGAATAAAGAACTCTAATGAGAGAACAGTATTTGAAAGATATATACGATCGTAGGGTTAATACAATAAATCGATAGACCCTTTTGTAGACAATAATAAATCAATTGTAAGCAACACATCAAATGAGGAACACATTTGGTTAGCATTTATTTTGGGCTCAGATTTTTGCCTTTTCATCAATTTTAGTTAAGCCATACCATTCCTTCATCTCTATATTCTTGAAAAGAGAGACAATCAAAAGAGAAAACACTTCCTCACCGCTCCCCTCGACTGACAGAATGGCAAAAATATTCTATTCTTAGTCACCCAAAAAACTAAAGAGAAATTTAAAATCCAATTCAATAGAAATGTCTATTAAATGGAAAACAGTTTTTATTTGTTTTTTAAATGAGATTTGTTTGAAGACATAACAAATCAAATGAACGTAATTTTGAGGAAACGTTTCGCTAATTTCATGTTTTGCTTTTCAGTTCAATCTATTAAAGCAAAGGAGTGAATGAAAGGCTTAACTAAAGTTATTTGTCAGCACTTATTGCGATCACAGAATTAAATGTTTGCTTATTTTATAATTTAATTTCTTAACTCAATCTTTGCTTTTGTGCCAAACATTTTTCAAAGTATTGTATGTTAACATCTCTCTGGAAACGACCTAAACATAGACTTCAAGAACTCATTATATAAACTCTGATCTGAATTTGTGTGGTGTCTGTTCTCTCAATCAGTGGTGTTTCGCCTCTTTTCAAGTTATTTCTCTCGTGTTTTAAACTTTTCATTTAAATCAATCTCTTTGTTGAGTCGGTATTTCTCTCAGCCTTTCATTAAAAACTAATTAAATAATTGAATTAAAACAAGTCTTCACTATTTCTTAATCGATAATCTAATTATTTAATTACTCGAAGATCATAAACAAAGAGTATATTTGTCTTTAAATTTACAAAAATCTATTGAAAGAGAGATAAGAATATTCTTCAGATTCTGTAATTCGATTAAATTCTTTGGCAAATCTCCAGACCTTTCCTTTGAAACGAGCAAAACATAGAAAGTAAGGAATGTATTAATATTACAAAACTATTATAATTTCAAATTTTTGTCGCAAATTTATCACGAGATTGAATACTTGAACTCGAGCATAGCCTACACTGTAGTTCCTGCCACACATCACTTTATAATTCCCAAACAAAATTCTTTTATCCATTTCTTTTATTTTTGATGAATGAGTGAAAAACATTCTTATTCTCAACGAATAAAACATTTTAAACGAGTCTCTGTTTTTCACTAATGACTCCTCTTTTGAATTCAATTCAAATCGAAATACACTAAACTTGTGGTCCAATCAATTAAACTCAATTAAATTCTGTGCCTTTCATTAGAATACATCAAATGACAGCCAATTGGGGAGAGAGAGAGAGAGAGAGAGAGAGAGAGAGAGAGAGAGAGAGAGAGAGAGAGAGAGAATTCAAACGCTCTATTTAATGGACTAAAAATTCAAAAGAACTCTAAAAACAGGAATTTTATTCTGGACTTAAATTATTCATGTTTTAAGTCGAAAGAAATTTAAGAAATAAAAGCGAAACACTATTTATATGTAATTTGTTTTCCTCAAAAAAAAAATTCTGTCTGAATATGAATTACTTTTTATGTAAAAGAATTATTTATTTATTAATTTTCTATTTTTTTTCCTTCACTTCTTTTCATATAATAAGTTAAACACAAAAGAAAATTGTTATCAAAAATTATGATCAATAAATAAAATCGCCTTATTTTAGTTGAGCTTGATAAAATTTTAATCTGGCAGACTATTTGCCGGCACACCATTCAAAGCAAAGGAGAGGTTAAACTTAAAAGAGTAATTTAATTTGTTTTAATAGAAAAAATATTCCTTTTATACTGTTTTTTAAGACAAGTTTTTTATTTGAACCCAAATTTTTTGAGATAATATTTTTTTATTAACTCAAAGAAAAGTTTTTCACAATTCATACGGGATTTATATAAATGTCTCAAAGATAAGAGGCTTTCCTTTTTATAAACAATTTTCTTACTCTTTTTCATAAGTCCTCCAAATATTGAAGATTTGTTTTTTGTACTCGAGTTTAGACATTTAGCTATAAAAAGCTCCTGCAATGAGTTAACAATTTTTAGATTTAGCCGTTTTTGCCTCCAATTATTGCTATCATATTATTAGACTCAATGGGATATTATTCCCATTTTTATACGAAATAAAATTGTTTGCAATTATTTTTAATCATTGAAAAAGTTTAGGTTAAATGTGATATACCCTTGTGATTAATTAACTTGCTAATTAATTATATCTTTCATTCAGGAAAAAAATAATTGGCAAGGATATTAATTGAATTACTTTAATTCCATTATATTTGCAAATAGAATATAGTCTAGTACAAGTTAAATGGAATCTCTCATAATGACAAGATAACCATGTTTAAATCGCGAAATTGCTAGCTCATTAATAGTTACTTGTCACTCTTAGAATATTAAAAGACGGAAGAGAGTTATGCTCTGTATGTCTGTGCCCTCATTCTGTGCCATAGAATTTCGAGTAACGAGTATTTGATATAATGATAACAAAATTAATACAAAAGACAACAAAAGGAAAAGTCAAACAAAAAGCCATTAATGTTAAGACATTTGCAATAATATTATATTCATAGAAAACATGAAGTGCTAAGACATTGGTCTGTCCGATAGATCGGTTACTCAGACACTGAGTGTTCACTAAAAACAAATATAATGTTATTAATGGACAACCATTTGAACCGTTGAATAAATACCCAAAACTATTATTTATTTAATATCAGACACTTTGGATATCAGATACTAATATCAAAATACATGTATTAGTGTTGTAAAGGTCTCATTCTGTGCTCTTTTATCAAATTGGAGTCTCGAATTTGAGACAAATATGCAATTATTTCAATTAAATTGTTTCCATAAAAATGTATTCTTAGAAAAGAAAAGAAGAATAAGAAAAGAGATGAAACTCTATCTCATTGTATATGAGCTGAGAGTTTGTGTCATTTTTTGTGAATAGAATTAAATTTTTATGGGTCTTTTAATTTGAATTTACATAAAAGAAGAGATGGTTTTTGTATATTTTATTTTTGAAATTTAATGATTGAAAATATTAATTCATTTTTATGCTTAAAATGAGTCAACGATTTTTGAGTGAAAACTCTCTCCTTTTTAAACTAATTTTATTAAATTTTGTGAAACTTTGAATATAATTTCTTAATATTTAAGGACTAAAAGATATTTCAAATGAAAACTCGTTTTTATATAAAATATATTTTAAATTCAAATTTCTTGACTTTTTCTTTAAGTTTTTGATTAATTTAATGTAAGAAATACTCGTTTTTGATTTTTTTTAAACATCTCTTATATAATATAAGAACTCAATTATATTTAATGCTTGCTTTAGATTTAGCAAGGCTATTTTAACAAGCCTATTGACATTTTAAAAAAAGGTAATCCTATATTTTCAAAGAAAAATTCTCAATAGAAAACTATTTTAATGATTCAAAACTTAATAAACACTGAAATAAATCATATTTTATGAGAAAAAAATCGTCATTTTAAGTCCATTACCATATGATTGAAAACACAAAGATTAACTAGATAATATACTTCTTTTGCAACATTTTACCAAGAACAAACAATGAATTTTAAACCATTGTTATAAAATATTACATTTATTGTTTATTCAATGGTATATTAAACGAAATAATTGAGTCCTACATAATTCAAAGTCATTTATTTACTCTTTTTTTTTATACTTTTCGGTCAATAACTCAACGAAATGAGTTACAACTCATTCATTATATCATATTTCAAATAAAAATATGAAAAATGTTATAATTTTACAGATTTTAGATTTTTTCACTTTAGATAAAAAAAATGTTTTATTTTGCTTTCATTTTAAAGTTATCTATGAAACATCACATAATACCTTGATAATAGTCCCACATATTTATCAAATTTCTGATTATTATCTTAATTATTGATTTTATGCCGTTTTTTGTCTAATTTCCTGAAAACAAGTGAAACGTATTTATTGTTATATTATATGAAAAGTATTGCAAAAACTATTGACTCTTTCCGGAAGAAAAGGAATTATTTTATTCACATTTTAGTGTAATTTCTTTTTTCAAATTAATGAATGATAAGATGAGGGCTTTACTTGTTTTTTGTTTTGTCTCTCATTAAATATCCGCCAAATTTTCTCTTCGCTAAAGGAATGGCTCTTCATATAAGAGATTAGTAGAAGACATTCAATTAGAGACCACTATTATTGGCATTTATTTTCTCAAAAACATTTTAATTGTATAAAAGTCTGTTTTGGTTCTCACAATAAATTAAATCCAAAGATTCAAATGAAAAGAAAAACAAAAATTGTTTCCAATTAATTATAATATTTAGTTCACAAAAATGTTGTAAGTCTTGATTTTAGTGTAAATATTTGTATCAAATGCTTTATTTTTCTATTAATAGAATGAGTTTTATTGTAAATCCTTTTCTCGAAATCAATTTGTTGTTAAATAATAGTTATTTTAATTCCAAGAATATGTGTTTTTCAACAAAATCTCAGATAAGGCTATCGATTAAATGTCTTTTTATTGAGTTTAAACAGAAGGTCTGTAATCGAAACCATTTTTTTTCTTTGAATTTTTGTTTATTTTTAGAAACAAATAATTAAAAAGTTATGAAAAAACTCAAACTTATTGAAAATGTTTGACATTTAATACATAAATAATAGTTATATCTCTAAGTTTTAAACCATTGATTAGTTTTGTTCCGCATAACAGACAAACAAAATCTCTTATATAAGTGTTAGGAAAGACAGCAGTCATTCTCTAAAAGAGAGAGAAAATGAGAAAAATCAGACAACGTTTGGAAACCAGAGCTGACAAACATGTGCTCCAAAAAGCGAAACATTTGATAACTTTAGACGCAAAGAACTGTTATGTTTCCAGAGCTGTAAACATATAAATCAATTGATATTATATTCGGTGGAAATTAATTTATTTTGCGAACAAAAACAAAGATAAAACACCGGGGAATTGATCCGACACTTTTCGACCAAAAACTTAATAAAAATTCATTACAGTTTCCATCCATTATTCAGACGCCAATGAGTTTTGAGACGGAAATTATATTTACATCTTTTTTAACTTCAAACCAAACTTTGAATAACTCTTTGCAATAGATTTTAATTATAAAACTCTTATTATATTAATAAAAGGATATAATAATAATACTGTCATA
Source organism: Galumna obvia (assembly GCA_034695785.1). NCBI lineage: Eukaryota > Metazoa > Arthropoda > Arachnida > Sarcoptiformes > Galumnidae > Galumna > Galumna obvia. Next base: position 11,266 of record JAQFZM010000884.1, on the reverse strand, counting down.
AAGAAAGATATGTAAACGTTTTGTTGGTAACAATTTTTCGGTTATCCAGTGTTCAGCCATTTCTATACATTTTTGCTGATCTCATGTCAAGACAAACGTCAATATCATTTGCGCTCTTGTAATGTGTTGTTTCACTTTTGACGAAATCCTCTGACATTAATTTGCTTTTCAAAAGGCTCTCTCCCTCTCCTTCTTTGCCCTCTCATTCTGTGCTATTCATTGTCTCAGTTGTTTGATTCCATTCCAAGTCTAATTGCAATCGTTTCCACTGATGTTCTCATACAGAGTGTATACAATTTAGTCGATTCTTATCCCCGATATATGATAGGAGTGCACACAATTGAACCAAAGAGAGAGAAAACATCAAATTTTGTTGTATTAATAAAAACTACTGAAGTCTTAAGTATTGTTTATTCCAAATATTTTTGCCAAACATTTCTTGAGCTCATCTCAAATGATAGTCAAAAAAATAAGAGCAACAGAGAAATAGTTGACATTTGAGGCCTCCAGCGATTTGTTTGGCCTTTAGATTCAATTTCTAGCCATCGATTTCTCGTTCAGATATCAAACTGTTCTTAAAGTTCTGCCATTTTTTACTCTTAAAACATTCCAAACATATTATTATTAACTAATATTCATATCTTTTAATTATTTTTAGGTGAGTTCTCATACTTTGGACGCATTTATATCTAAAGACAACAATAAGTTTGGTCTCAAAATTTCATCCATCAATCAATTGATTTAAGATTAAAAAAAAGATATCAGAAGTTATTAACATTTCTTCTCATAATCTTTAGTTTTATTAAAAGAATAATTTTTGAATAATATTTGCTTAGATTTCAATACGTATTGCAATCAATCTCTTGAGGCTTATATTGAATCTAATTTTAATTTATATAATTATTTCAACTCATCTAAGATTAGACAACATTTTGAACAAAATTTCAAAATATCCAGAAATGGATTAATTTTGCCGTTTATTATGTGTTATGAAATGAAAGGTCATTTGATGGGATTTATAACTTGCAAAGAGTTTATTGACTTTAGATTTGATATTAAATTTTTAGAAAAGTGTCGAAATTCGACATAAAATTCGTTAAAAAGGATTTTATATGGTTTTCATGCATTTCATGCATTTATTGCTAGTTAGGACTCATAACTTGATTGAAGTGCTAACAAATCCCGTTGTGAATAGAAAATTGTTTTAATTCCATAACAAATATAGAGAAAACTCATTAATTCAGTTATTGTTATGACTAATATATCGACATAACTGGGTATTAGTCAGGAATTAGTGGACGAATACTTCTCTGTATTCATATTGTATTGAATCCAATGACTAAAGGATCGCATCATTGCCTTTACGTCACATAAATATAATTACATAAAAACTTTCAGTACTTTTATTATCCGATTTGTCGATCAATAAAACGTTAGAACTGTTAGGAGTGTTACCACTGCTATACTTTTATATTAAATATATCAATATATAGACTTATATGAGACACATATCGGACCACCATTTGATAGCTCAACACTTTCCTCATAATTCTAACTATGTTCTCATTCTGTCCTCCTCTCTAACCCTCTCTCTTATCAAATGATTTGACCGATCAGTAGAACCTCTCATCAATTCTTATTAGGAAAGACATAATATCCCGAAGAGAGAGAGAGAGAGAGAGAGAGAGAGAGAGAGAGAGAGAGAGAGAGAGAGAGTTTAAAGGAATTCTAGGAAATTCAAAAAAGAATTCTTGGTAAAGAAAAATAATATAATTCAGTTTTAGTCGATAGAAGTCAATAAAAATGAAATATATATGAAAAGTACTTAAGTTTTTCTTCGAACCCAAAGTTTTTTTTGCGCTATTTATCGGTCGTTTGATTGTATATTCTGTGCTTTTTGTTTCCCACTCTTTCTTTTTCCTGTTCTCTCCATTTACTCCTCCACTCATTCTCTCTCAACATTGACTTCTATACTGTATTTTTCTCATTGATTTTCATTCATCAGATATATTGTTCATAATATTTACTCTTTTATTCTTTGAAGCGATTCTATGCTCTCATTCTCTCGCTTTTCATTCTATTTGTTATTCTCTTCTTTAGTGTTATTAATATCCCTTCTATTCGTATATTTGTTCCGATTTTTTCACTTCTTATTTGTCTTTTTTCTGACAATAAACTCAATTATTTAGTATTAAGTTTTATTACATTTGCGTTAAACTCATTTATTTGAAGAGAAAAACATTTGTGACATTCAAACGATAAAATCAAAGTCAAAACTTATCGACAAATCTTAAGACAAAATTATTTATTTTTCAAACATTTTTTAAGAGTAAATAATTAGTAATTGTCTGTTAATCAACTGTTGAGATAATGGAAGGAAAATAAAGAAAAAGTTCGTAGATATATATCTGGATATGTGTCTGAAATTTTAATGAGAATAAGAAAAAAAGATTAGAGTTTTGTTTTCATTTCTTAAAAACTAATCAATCATTTGATTGAAAACTTGTGGAGAACTTCAATCAGTTTCTGGTTTTTTAAAGAAAAATGAAGTAAATATTTGGTTGAAGAAAACCTTTCCATCGGAGGAAACCATATATTTCTCAATGAAAAATGGTTGTCCTCCGAAAAAAAGTTGATTGTATTTAAGTCAACACATTTCCAACTGTATTGACTGAAATGTGTTTTATCACAAAAGAGAAGTAAAAATATAGAGAAACTGTTTTTTATATTGAAAATGAAATGAATGCCTTCACTCTATTAAGTAAACGTTTTTCTCGGCTCTGGTCTTGACTCTGGTGTTGGACTCTTTACTAATGGATCAAATAATTTAGTGATTTTGTGACTTTCACTCACTTTCTCCCACTTCTTAGCGATCCCTCTCTTTAGTGACCACGTCTTCTGTATATTTCAATGATTGTCTACTTCAGTGTCTATGAGTTGGAGCCAACACTTATTCACAGCCTTTCCTTAGAGTTGACTCAACTCTCAAATCAAATAACATTTTCTGACTTCAGTTAATAATACAAATACTCGACTATACTTTAGATTCAATAATATTTGTGCCAATCGTTTAGTCATTTCAGTGAAAACCAACGCCAAACACAATCAGCGAAGAACTCAACCGATTCTTATCTCAAAATTACCAAATATTTCATTAAATCGATTTTTAAGAAATTCGATAATATCTTCAAAATTATTATATAAATTATATACTTTTTATAGATATTTAAAGATTTTTTTTATATAATCTATAAAAAGAATATTTAAAGTAAATACTAATGAGGGACAAATTCCTCAAGAAATTGGCCAAGACCCAATATAAGCCAATACTACGCCCACTTTTATTCATTCCTTACATATTTATGTCTACAATATTGAGGGATAAATACCTTTTGTAGGCATATTATCAGTTAAAAGGCAATGTTTATAAATGAATATTCTGTTGGTTAAGTGTTTATTGTTATTTGCCTGGATAATATTATAAAGATGAAAACCAGTGCCACTCGTAATGGCAACAAATAAATACTATTCTTATCCGACTCACTTGAGAGAAGCATGATCAAATATTAATGAAAGGATTCTAAAAATGAGACCAAAAATTAGTGTAAATCTTCTGAAATTTTAGCTCAAATGTTGAAAGTTTGACATTTATTGCCCGGAATTACCGATAAATAATTGATGACAAAAAGAAAAGCCCTTCAATAAAACGGATGATTAAATATACTAAACATTATTAGACATAAAATTAATGAAGAAATAAATGGAATGTAATTATAATATCTCCGATAAAAACTATTTGAACGATAGACCTATTGATGAGAAAAATCAACTCTTCTATACATATATACGAAAGTATTTTCGGAAATAAAGGAATCGATAAAATAAATTATTATTTATTCGATGCCAAGAATAAAGATTAAGTAAATTCATGGATAAGAGTTTTAGGTCCCACTGTTTTGTCAGCTCTTTTGAAGCCATGAGAAAACCAGAGATTTATTAACTATAAGTTCTAAGTATTATAAACCACATCCGAACACATTAACAGTCATAACATTTTGATTAAATTATTTATTTGTTTATCGGAAATACAAGTAATGCCTTCGATGTTAGCCAAAAGTTATTCATTAAAGAAGTAGAAGAAGAGAAAAAAGTTTGATAGGTGAAAAATTTTCATTGCAAGAGTAATTTATATAAATAAAGTTAATGATCGAAATCATTGGTTTTGGTATTGAACTCACGGCTTATTCCGTTTCATTTGATCTTCTCTTCAGATAAATAATTCATTGAATAACCAAAAGATTTATTTGCATATAATATATGAATATTTTAATTGACTTCTATTCGACTCTTGTCTTACCGTTTGGGGAATGACTTCACTATTTTTCATTTGATTTGACTCTTATTCCCATAAAATTCAAATTGATTTAACTCTTGAGATAATTCTTTGAATTTGAAGGCAAAAACAATTTTATTCAGCTCGAGGTCTGTTTGTGAGTGAATTTCTATAAAATAGTCTGAAAACAAGAAAGATTTGAGTCAGAGCTCATTAATATCTTCTTTTTATTTTAGTCAACACTTGAGGCACATGTCCTATGAAAAAGTGTGTGGAATACATAAATAATTTGATGTAAAAACTAATTCTCCAAACATTGGCTTTTAATATAAATTTGTCTTCAATTCATTTAATTATAAATTTTACCTATCTCTAAAATAGATCTGGTTAATTAATCTAAGACACTTATGAAAATAGCAAACTCATGTATCGCTCAAATATTTGAAATTCCATAGAAATCCCATTCATTTAACTATTGAATTACCGCCGATTTCTATATTATCACTAAAATCTGTTCTAATATTTCACTGAAAAGTTAATAAAAACTAACAAAATATAAGACATTTTCAGGGAATGTCTGCTTTTGAGAGTAGGAAATCACAATTTTTTTAAACTCAAATATTAAATAAAAGAAAATATGGAAATTGGTTTGTGTTTAATGAGTCGACAAAAATGTATTCCTCGAGTGATATACCGAATGGTATGTATAAGGAATAAATCAGAAGAAAAAGAAATATCGAGTTCACAATCTTTAAAGCATTTGTGAGCCTAAACTCTTGTAGAAGTGTTCGTCTGAATCCTAAATTGAATATTAACTATAACTTTATGGTAATCACAGAGAAAATGAAATTATATTCACGACTCCATTCCCTCTCATCTTCTAAAGTGTCTGTCGATTATCTATTGACTCGTTTTTCAAATAATTATTGAATATTTTCTACAAAACGTTTGATTGGAATACAGAAAAGGGAGAGAACTTTGCGATACGTTATAAGTAACTGAAAAATGAAATTTTTATTCAAATATTTCTTTGAAATGTATGTTCACTATAAAGTTGAGTGTTTTTGATGGGATGTAATAATAATTCAATTGTCGTTTCCATTCGTTTCGGTTATTGAGTCCTCGCGAAGACTCCACTCATATCTCAGTAAAACATTAGTCACAGAACTGTTGTTCACTCGACTAATGTCTATACTATCGGAGATAATTGACATTTATTACAATATTTCCCTTATTTTTAATGAAATCAATTCAGTTTAAAAACTATTAGGGATCGACTTTTCGGTAAACTTCTGAAACTAATTCCATCCTTAAAGAAGTCATTTAATAAATTATTGGCGAAATATGTCCTAATCTATCGCTCAAAATGTTTATCTATAAACGTTAGCCTTACCATGCTCAAATAGTCTTACTGATGATTATGAAATCAAATTCTGTGTCAAAAAAAACTATTCAGTGATTGAGTCTTCAATTAAGTTAATTATTGGAAGTAAACCTCACTTTCCGATAAACTCTAATGTATTTTACAATTTTTTGCTGACAATAATGACTGCAAACTATCATTACTATCATTACCTCTATTTTTATGGCAAAAGAAATCGATTTTTATATCAAAAAACATCCATTTTTTAATCAAAACCATAACTTCTTTTTATTAACAGATTTAATGATGAAAATAACAACTTCTTTGAGTAGTGAACACTAGAACTGAGCAAATCATAAATCAATTACACACTTCCTGTGACTTTATATAAAAGGGACCACAAATTTCATCGATAGAATATAAGTCAATACATATCTTTTGATATAATTGAAGTAATACTGAATTATTTATTGCTCGCTATTTATTATATCAAATCTAAAACTGATATTTCATTTATGGCTAACAATAGGAATATGTTTAGAATCTGTGCCTAATTTGATGGATGAGACAAACTTCTAGTCCAGAGAGCGTACAGTTGTCTCACTTCTTGGAAAAAGAGTTGATTGCATATAATGTTTAATTCATTTCCTAAATGTAAATGTCGTCCAAATAAGTGGAGACTCTGTTCTCTCGAATAATATTAGGAAAAGTCCGTTGAAGTCAAACACTGGAAGACAAAAGTCTTACAGTATTTAACTTTTGGCCGTATATTGTCTTCAAAATAAGTATTTCATTGACTTTAGTTTATATGAAAATAAAGTCACAAATTCTATGAAAATTCTCATTCAATGAGTACTGAATTTTTGCATAAAATTAGATTAGATTCGAGTTTTGCTTTTCTCCACAATTTTACAGTTCATTCACATTCACTTTATATTCAAAGCATTTCTATTTAATCCTGCATTAAGTCATTGGTTGTCAGTCCTTTCATTGCCAACAGATATGGTTCCCCACATTCTTAACCAACAAATTGACGTTTCCATGTTTTGATTGTGACCATGTCAATTTATTCGTTGATCAAAATTCACCTTTTTTCTGTATATCTATGAATAAAGTTGGATTTAAAAGTAATGCTCTATTGTTGCTAAGACCACCATGATCATATGTTTGTCGGCTCAGCATTTGTGCAAAATTTATATTTCACACAAATTTCTAACTTTTGTTTTAATTCCAATTAAAATCTCATCAGAAATGCCGACAAATTCCTTTAGATTTTTCGAAACACTTTTTTTTCTAAACTAATTGTTTAATGATTTTTAATACTCTTTTTGTTAAGTCAACAGAAATTGCATCCATTTTTTTAATTCATTATTGATTTCACTGTATTTTCAGTCAATTAATTCATAAAAATCTGATATTTGGTTCATATTTGACTCAAAAATAAGTATTTTTCAGTTCAAAATTTATTCAAATATTCAGAGAATTTCTATAATTCCTTTCAAAATGAATGAAATAAATCCTTGAAAAATAGGAAAAAAGCAGTGAACCATTTGGTGATTATAATTGGAGCCAGGTGAAACATCTAATCGGAGTTGTTATCACGTCTTATATACAATTTTTGATGTTAAGAGTGAACGCCTCTAATAATTCCTTAAAGAACTCATTTGATAGGAACCAATTTCTACAAATTTTATCATTAAATTCATATTTGAAAAAAATTATTTCAAGTTATCCATCATATTTAGTTTGAATCTAATTAATCTTACACATTTATTAAAGTTAGTTTTTCTTGATTTATCATAATATGCAGAATATAATCCGGGTCTTCCTAATAATGAGATCTTTCTTTTAAGTAATTTCCATTAGTTCTAATCGAATGGAGTATAACTATTAACTAAACAGGTTCTAATATGAACTTGCTTGTTTTATATGTATATAAATATTTAATTATTAAAAATGTTCCTGGGCAAAAAAGCCATCAAAACGGCTGTAAACTTTAATTTATGTGATTAAGTTATCGCTTATAATAAAAAGTTGAAAATAAATTAAAATATTGATTAGCATAACGTTTGACCTAGGGTAATATTGAGCCAGGCTAATATTTATTGAGCTAATATTATCGATATTTATATCAAATCGAAGGCAATGATAAAAAATAAAACGAAAGTAAAAGTAATCCTCTTTTCGAATGTCATTCAACTGAATGTCATTAAAATTTAATTAATAATATATTTTATATATCGAGTGTTTTGGGGGCACAGAATAGAGACAGAGAAGAGAATAGAAGAGAATAGAGGAAAATAGGTAGTTATAAATTTTTGAATTCATTTGTTTTACTTTTATTTGACTCATCGCTACCGAGAAGTTAATGTTTGATGAGTTGGGAATTATTGGAGCGTAAAATTCATAGTCACTACTCCTCTGAACAGTTTTTAATATTAATTCTGTTCTGAGAATAAAAGTTCACTATTTTTACATTGATTTTCATTCATTCTTTGCTCTGTTTTTAATCAAAAAGAAATGTATATAAACTCTAATTATAATCAGTAATAATATTAATAATAATATGAATAAAAGCTAATTTCAAGCGATAATATTTAGTTTTATTTTGGCTGCCATTCCTGTCTGTCCAATGGGAGTGACCTCAAATGGGCTTAACATATGGGAGTTGTGTGGATGAGTTTGTGAAGCATATGCTGTCCGATGGATTCATACACCCTTTTGAAAAAAACAAGTCATTCATAAAATTTTAATCATCTCTCTCTCTCTCTCTCTCTCTCTCTCTCTCTCTCTCTCTCTCTCTCTCTCTCGCAGTGAAAGTCAGACTCATATAAATTTATGATTAATTTTTTGAACAAAAATCTTGAATACATTTTATGAGATAAGAAGAGAATCCAAATTAGATATTAAAACGACTTATTATTTAAGAAAAAGAGAATAAAATTTTCATTTAATAAATGTTTAAAATTGTAATTTAAAATCAAAATAAGTTGCAGTAATCCATGAGAATTGAAGTGAGCCATGTCTTTGTGTCAGAACCATAGTTTTCGTGAGATATTAATATTATTCCCAAATGTTTAATGACTTTAAAAATTAAGTCAAAGAATAAATTCCAATAATAAAAGAAAACGAAAGAAATACTTATCATAAGAATAATAGAAAAAAAATAGTGAATAATATTAAGTATTGTATGAAAAATATAACATTAGATTTGAGTTTCGATTTTTCATTAATTTTTCAAAAGGCGTTGTTATGTGTTATATACAGAAATATATGAGTTTTTTCGTATAAATCTAAGTTTCATTGAAGACACGCATCAATACTATCACGAAATGCTTACAAAATAAAAATTCAGTTCAAAAAAGTTACCCAAAAAAGCGAAAACATGACTTTTTTTGCACTGGTGTTCATCCCTTGGCTTCAGTGCCTTCAATGTCTGTTCAATAGGGCGTCGCTTGAATTTTTCAGACTTCATTTCGGGCACACCATCGGCGAGAGCACAGCATAAAAAAAGCCACAGAAATTCTTTGGTAGAAATTATACTCACTTTTTATGATAGTCTGAGCGCTCGGTTTCTGTTCGTCATCCGAGTGCTGACAAAAATCATTATTTCAGTCTCTGTTTAATAATAAAGAACCAGAAAATGTCAAAACCATAAAACATGTTTCATAGCACAGAATAAAGTTAGTTGAGGTGTATATTATTCTTATGTGTGTTTGATATCAATTTGTGATCTTCACTGCACTTATGTCGCACTTCTTCATTGATTCAGCGCCGGCACAACACATATACTTCTCCTCTCATATATTAAAACAATTTTTTGTCATCAATTTTCACAGTCTATGAATGCCTTTTTCGGAGGACAGACACACAACAAAAATTATATCCTTTACTCAGTTCAGAGGACAGAATATTGTTTAGAAATAAAATCATTTTCTCTTTTAGACAATAAAATATATGATAAAAACAATTATTAATTTGAATTCTTTAGTCAACACTTGACTAATATCTGATCCAATTTATGTCATTTATCTTTAAATAACAAAATACTGATGTCTTTCATTACGAGAGACTTATTTTTGTGAATAAAAAGAAAATATATTTTGGTCTGAATATCAAGATTTACAAAATTAATGAGCTTATATGGTGCTATTATCAAGGGAAAACAATAATACCATTAATCACAGCTAGGACAAAATTTATTCAATTAAAACAAGTTTTAAATTTTGCACAATTTTTCAGAAAATATTATTTAATTAATTTAATAATTAATTTACATATATTTTCATTTAACAAGATAAGATCTTATAAATATTCTCTAGATCATCGGAAGAAATTCATTATACATTGAGACCAAACTTATTTTAAGCGTTAAAATATATAAAATTGATTAAACAAATCCATTAAAAATTATTTCTATTTTCAGGTAAGGATTTAAAGCATTTGTCAGAGAAATATGTCGTCAAAAATACGGATCAATGAATTGTCGATTGAAATCATTGCAGAACACAATTGAAACGACAAAAATTGAATCGCCAGGAGTTCAAAGCCATTTCTGGGCCAAAGACTCTAAAGCCTTGTGTGTGTGTCTAATCTAAAAGCACAGCACGAATTTGTGAATTGCGATCCCTTTCTTTGTCATCAATTCTTTTTATGCATATTTTTCTTTATTATAAAATCAATTCTTTAAAGGAAATCATATTATCTATAGTTTTGGAGACAATTTTCTTTCTGTGATTCTGTTTTTCTCACTTCAATATTAATATCAATTTTAATGTCTCTCTCTTTTGACTCTTTGTTGTTGAGAAGTAGTATTCAGACGAAGACTAGTCGATAGACTTGAATTTCGTGTGAATTCAAGTAAAACAGATTTTTTTCTCTTATTTTTATTTATGAACCAAAGAAATGATCGATCGATACGATCAAAGTTCATGACTGTCAGTGTCGGAGAACTTTTTCCAATAGTGACTGTCCTCCTCCTTAACTCTAGAATCACTTACCCATCTATTTGGGAGGCGCTGACAGTCCAGAGGCACTGACATATAGACTATACTCCAAACAAGTGGTGTGTATTTAAAAATTCAATTCTATATCTAAACCTGATTTCTGGTCAAAGAATTCCCTTAAGATTTCATTCATGAATACATTTAATGAATTGAAGTGAAAGAAATGTTTTTCCAATTCTTAACATTTCTTAAATAAAAGCATTTGATTTGAAATTATTCACAAAAAAATAGTAAATCTATAAAAGCCTTTAGGAATGAAAAATAGTTCCAAATGTTATAAAATTGTTGTAAAATTATAAAAGAAAAGAGAGAAAAGTTGACAAAAAAATGATGACTAAAAACATTCGTGAGATTCAGGCAAACAGATAAGTAATATCAGAAGCAAAAGAAGGAACAAGGGATTAATGGTTGCTTTGACCTGAATTCTCTAGTATACCATTCCCTTTCTCTGTATATATGAGTGTATATTTGCTCTTAAAATCATATACGTATGCATTCCTTTCCTTTTTTACTAAACTGAGAGGAGAGAGAGAGAGAGAGAGAGAGAGAGAGAGAGAGAGAGAG
>JAQFZM010000883.1:0-23575 GCA_034695785.1 Galumna obvia | reverse complement strand
TATAAGCAAATTCCTGAGAATTTCTTTCTTTTCAATATAATTATACCGTATTACCCCACTTCAGTCGACATGACGGTATAATGAGGATATATCCTATATTTGAGGAATAAATAAAAAATTTTTTTATAAAAGTTGTAAAAAAACATAAATGGGTGTTTTTTTTATAAAATAAGTCAATTTTGAAGACTTGAATACAAGAGAAACAAATTATGTTTAAAGCGTTTTATTATTAGAAACATTGTTAATAAAAAAATTTTTAAAGATTAAACACAAAATTGTTTCAATATATTAGAATTTTGAATAAAAGTTTTAAATCATTACAAGGGCTAAAATTTAGAACTCCTTTCTAGTTGCTAAACATATTGTTATAAGATGAGTTAATAAACCAATAAATCAAAGATTTTTAATGAAGAATTTTTCATTTATATAGATATAGAAAAAAGTTTTAGAAAAATGGTCAAATTCACTTAAACCGATATGCCTGTTGACGTGAGGTAATACGGTGTTAAGAATATTTGAAAAGTAATATAAATTTTATTGAAGAAATATTATTTTAATTTATTTATTTAAGCTTGCTTATTTATTTGATTTATTAATAAAACAAAGCCATCACTTTTTATGAGTTTATTGTTTGGAATATAAATGAATTCATAAAAAAAATCCAAACACTTAAGGCTAGAATATTTGCTAGGTCATTTTCTGTTCTGGAGGGTCACCATAAACCCCTTCCTAATAATTTGGTTATTGTCTCTCATTTTTCTTTTGAACGAAATTTGAATTTCATTTTCCATTAAACAAATCTCTAATATATTGTAAACGTAATGAGAAAACAAAAAATTAGCCCAAAAGCCATTTATAGAGAAATATTTTTGAAAAATATTCTCATTTCATGAACTGTTAGTGCGTTAAACACATGCTTTAACTTCAGGCAAATCTAATTAAATAAAATGCGGAGAAATTTCTGTTGAATTATGTTTTATTAAAATTGATTCCATTTTTGAAACCAAATTGTTTTCCATAAAAAAAACTATATTTCAAAAGAAATAGAGTTAATAGAAAATTGCATTTTGAAAAATTATTCTAGATATAATTCTCTTTAGAAATTGAATTAATCAACACAAGTATATTTACTCAAAATCGTCAACATTTTAATTTCAAAACACAAAAAATATTTTTTATTAAATTGAAAAAAAATTGAAGTTTAAATAAGTATAAATAAATGATAGGTTTTCTTTTAATATAATTATCAAACTGCAAATTCTTGATAGCCAGGATATTTTTAGGGAAACGCAAAAATACATCATCAAATCAATTGGATTATATTATAAAATATAATATTTTTGTGTTTTTTTCTATAAATATAAAGACTTGAAATTCAATGAATTATTAAGAGTTTTTATTTTTACCGAATCTAAAGAAGATTTGAATTTTTCTCAGAAAAAAATAATTTCAGAGCAAATCTCATATGATTTTGAAGTGTATTTCAAAAGAACCATATTTTGCATAACTTTCGAAGTTAAGAAAAAATTCAAAAAATAATACCTTTGGATTGAGTTAAGTCTGAAACGATTAAAGAAGAAAAATTGTTTTTATTTTACGTTTACCGAACAGCTATTGATTCTTCACTGATATGTTTAAAAACATTTTGAAAAATTATCTAAAATGTGATACTATTCTATGGTCTCATAGACGACGACGAGAACCTTACGACAGGCCATTTATAACGACAGATATTTTGTTGGTAAGAGTTGGTGATTACCAGATATAATGAGACACTTATTGTCTTTTATTTCGAATGTTTGAAAAAAAATAAAAGCTATTTATTGTATTCTTCTGAAGAAGAAAATATCATAAATGGATGGAAAATAAATGGCTTCCGATGTTTCGGTTTCTTTCAAATTGAAACCAAATAAAATCTAATGGATTCTTATTTGAGAAAATCAATCTTTTATTAGCAGTGAAATAGTAGTGAATATCAATAAAATAGTGAATTATAATGAAATTCGTGATTAGATTTTGATGAAAAACTCATAAAATTGAATGTAATATAGATTTATTAAACCAACCAAGATTAATGCCAATCTTAAGGAATCAATTCAAAGGGCATCATGGTAAACAACAAGGAAATTCACTTATTTCTTTTACGAAGAATTGAACACTAACGTCCTAGATCATTTACGATAAATTTAATTCAAACCATTAATTCAGGCAATTTTAAGAACTATTTTAATGATAAACTTCTCTTTACATCAAATAAAAGTTTATTCGATGAGATTTGTATTTTATTATTGAACCTCTCATATGACCCCTTCCTTATAATCGTTGATAAAAAAAATGGTTAAAATGCAGTGAATCGAAACGATAGTAAAAAATGGTTGGATTACATCGTTTTTCCAAATATCATTGAAATGCGTGAACACATAAAATGAAACTGAAATGGTATTTGAAATTTGACTGAAATGCACGCAACCATCAATTCGTACCTTATTTTAGAAGAGATGTCTTTTTTCTGGACTTATAATGAATGTATAGAATCTGTGTTTTTATTAATATTAATAAAATATAGAAATAAAGAATTGAATTATTATTGAAATAATGCGATAATGAATGTCAGGAATTATGACTATCAAACAAAATGAATCTAGCACAAACATTGCACTACAAATTTATACATCTGAGACAATTTTCTTGTATTAATGCATAACTGGTAATAATAAAAGTTATGCATAAATTTAGTTAAGATGAAAGAGCGGTGCACTCATATATTCAAATGAATGGCTCTGCGCTCAAAGAGAGGAATGAATAAAAGAGTTTAAGAAAATGGATTCACTGCCAGTTTGTCATAATCTCATTCATTATTACTTAGAATTCGGTTTTTTATGGCTTCGCTCAGACCGACAACTCCTGAATAAAGAAGTAATAATAAAGAGGAAGAACACTAAAACTTCCCTTTTATTTCACTCATTTTCTTAACAGATGACCAAAAATTTCTCAAAAACAGAGCAAACATTTACTCTTATATTCTTCGTTATATTCAAAACTTATGTTTATATAAAATACGGTTTAAACGTAAAATTCTTTTCGATATAATTTATTTTCTAATTTCCAAATCTATTCGTCAATAATAGGCTTTTTGTTGAATAGCTTTCTTTTGATTAAAGGGTTTCTTTTGCACAACCAGTGCTGTTCCATCAGTACTATACTATCAGTGCTAAGCCCTACCAATTCACAGATAAAATTAATTCTCTATTATATTGATATCTATTGAATAATAGGATTCGAGAATTTCTTTGGACCCTTGACCTAATATTTGTGTGACAATAGAAAGGGAAATGTGGCCCATCATATTATGGCATGACTTTTGGTATTTTCATTCCATTTCAATGCAATAATAAAAAACAAAGCTTTGAATCATTTAAAACAATGAGAGTATTATTTTCATTATGAAATGGTTTTAATAAAAATTTATTTCCGTCACAATTGAGAGATCGCCACCACTACTAACACTACAATCACCAGCACTACCACTACTTACTGCTCAAATGACTTAATGGTGATTGATTATTTTTGAAGCACACGTTCGATATGCTTTAAAAGTTTCCCATCAATCAAATAAACTTGATAACTTATCAATTAAATATAGACTACAACTCTATTAGTTTTAGGACATTCTTTACATGTTTGTTGTTTTTGAACTAGCTTGGTCATTCCACAATTCAATTAATCATTTAATTCTTTGAATAATAAAATTCAAAATATGGAAATAAATTTGAATCTTATTTTGAATTTTAATTAGGATTAAAACAAAGGCTCTAAATGGGACTCAAACCGACATTTATCTTATAAGAGCTCACATTTTCATTCATTATTTATGTAAAATCCAAACGACTTTTTTTTGTCATTTATTTTTCGGGTATTTTTATCTAAAATCTTATTTAATATAAGTTCACAATTTATATATTATTATTATTATTATTAAATCCTTATTCGTCTATTGATTAGAGTCTAATCAGAAGCGTTACAACAAATAATTTATATTCTTTTTTTTTCATGAGATTTATCTCTTGATCTAAATGTAAGTCTTGAGGTTCAATACATTTGTCTGAAAAGTTTTTTCATTCATTAGTTGTAAGACTGTGTTGTAAGTCGGCGTCAATTTATCAGTCAAAGCAATTGTCATTTTTGTTTGAGTCTCACAATAAGAAACAAATGTTAACCAAAACCGTCGATCAGTTGACAAATCAAAAAACTTTTTTGGAAAAAATATTAGAGACAATGAAACTAAAAATAATTGAAAAGCCATTCATCTGAAACATAAAACCTAAAAAATATATAGTTTTTCAAAATCGATGCCAACGTTTGAGCGAATAGTCTATCCATAGCTTCTAAACAAATGCTAAGATTTCTTATACTTAACGAGACTCGTGAGGCTATCCTCACATCTCATCAATAGTAAGGAAAGAGTAAAAAAAGAATACTTTGCATTCGTTGCCTATCCTTAGAGTTGAAAAAAAGATTAGGATTTAAAAATTCCTGACTAACAGACAAAAAGATATTTTAGAGACAGTATTTGTTTCAGTATTAGTTTCATTGATCTGCAATATATCGAAATATATCCCAGTTTTTTATGACTACTTTCTCTGGAGTTCTATGCAATGGTTGCGACGACAAAAGTCAATATAAATTCAGAGTCCGTTAGACTATACTAACTATTTATGAACTGAATAATAATGAATGTTTGCCATAAAAGAGGCAAAAATAGTGATTTGGAAATACAGTTACGGTATAACTTATACCACATTATATATCAACAAAAGGTGAGTCTAAAAGTTTTCAATAGAATAAAACATGTCTTATTGTAAACCTCTAAAGAATCTGTAAATGACTTCACTCTTTTCATATTCAACAACATTTACAATAAGTGTCGGTCTATAATAGAGTCACAAAAATGACTTAAATGTATTTTTATGTCGAATATTGACTTTAAAACCATTTTTATATACATTACTTTTTCATTATATTTTGAACATGGACAAATCCTTACTCATTACAAGTTTTTTCTAATGAAACAAATATTAAATAATGTTTTTGAAAATAAAAGTCTTATAAAAAAAATTGAATTTCTATTAAAAAATAAGTCGAAATCAAAATGACTTTAAAGTATAACTTGAAATCACATTTTGAAAACTTTCAACAGTTATACAAAGAAAAAGAGCTGTCAAGTTTGAGCTTGGTCAATAGTTGAAGACCTTTTGTAAATAACTGATAACTTATCAGCGATGAGAAATAAAAAATAAAAGACCAGGATATTCTTTTATTCTTTTACACTTAAGTATAAAACATTGTAAAATAAAAACTTATTAACAAAATCCAAAAAAATTATATTTTGCTTGAAATTGTATGACTAAGGTGAAATTCAATAGAAATTCTATCGGAGATTCAATATTTCAAATATTCAAAAATATTTATTTCGGAAATAAATTCAGAGCACATCTCTATTTTTAATTTATTTTATTAATATTATTAATATTTTATTAGTATTTTTAGGTAAACATTTGTTAAATTAAGTCAAAAATACAACGAATTTGTCAAACATTTAATGAAATTCAATTCAATCAAAATTGTATTCAATTAAAATAAAGATAAAACTTTTTTTGTCACAAAATATCATCAAATAATTGGGAAAATATTTATTTATTTATATAAATATTTATATAAAAACTTAAAAATAGTTTAAATGTTTTATATTCAAAATCTTTAAGTCAGAGAAATGTTTATTTAAACAAAAATAAATATCAATTCAAATATCTTTTCAATAAATTTTTTCAGATCTAATTTTATAAAGAAGTAATAGAATAGAGTCTTATATAATCTTTAAGTCATATTTGAGTAAATGTTCAAACAATTGCTTTCAATAGAATTAGAGAATCAATTAATTTAATGTAATATAAGACAAGTTTCGACAAAATATTTTACAAAATCTAATCAATGAAGCGCTCAATTATCTCTGTTATCAATCAATTGATGGAAAAACTAATTTTGTTGGGAAAGTCTGCGAACTTTCAAAATTAACGGACCCAACAATTGTTCCCAAAAGCCTCAAATGAAACAACAAAAAACTTTGATATAATAATAATGATGGCATCAGTTTATGGCCAGTGAAGACATTTAGTTGACACTAGTCTGCAATATGAGAGCCAATCCCCCACTCAGAGTTCAGTCGACCATTTAATTTAGTGTGAATTTCTTTTGACAACTTTCGAATCGGATATCATTTCACATAAGAAAAAGTTATTTACTTTTATTAATATCTCATTCAAAAGGTTTTCAAAAATCAAATATATTTGAACTGAATTTACTTTCAAACGGAAAAATGTTTAAAAAATTTCCAAAACTTATTTGATTTGAAAAGAAAACTCCACTTCAATTGGGCCATATCTCGCACATCACTGATCTTGTTTAGCAATTCGTTAAATCTTGTTCACTCTTTTACTATAATACCAATTGATAAGTCCTGAGTCCTGACTAACTCTAACGAGAAATTCTTTAATGAAAAGGTTTTTTGAAAATATAAGAAAAAGAGAAAAGGATTTCTTTATTTTCAGATTGAGTAACATTTCACTGATGATAGTCTTGTAAAGTTGTAAATCTAAGGAATTGTAACTATAATAAACACTAATGTTTTTAAACGAACACTTTTTTCGTGTTTCATTAATTTTAGTTCTTATCTTGAAATGGGTTCAGTCATTATCAGATTATTTAATAGATATTCAGAGAATTGTATTTTTTTCAGATTAAATGTTATCACAAATTCTGTGATTTAATTACAACACATGAATGAAGGCTTTGAATACAAATGTTAAGTTAGTTTTGATCAGTTTATCAAATATTTTGAATAACTTTTTTTTATCATTGAATACAATATTGTGTTTAGTTTTCAAATTATGAGTCAATAAATGATAAGAATAACAATTTGAATGTCATTCGAGACCAATAGAATAGCAATGGATATAACCCAACATTCGAGAGCTTAGGGTTTGTTTGTGATATCATTTTTATAGCACTTCATAGTGTCAAAGGCAGATACAGAATAAGTCGCAACTCTATGTTTGTATAACTATTGTTCATAGTTTCTATAGAAACTATTTTATTGATGCATTTGGGAATATGCTATAACTAATCCGCATAAAAGTAGGTTTTGATCACTTTTTTTAATGCAATTATATGTCGTTTTTATTTATAACATTTCGAAGACATAATCAAACGTTTCTGAATATAACCTGAATTTAGGCTAAAATTATGTTCTTTTTTAATGTTAAGTCTTTTCTTATTTTTCTTTTTGTTTCGATTGAAATACTAATTAGTGACTCATTTTTGATGAAAAGCCATACAATTATTGATCGATATTTTGATTCATTGGAAAAATTAATAAAAAGCCTATACTTTAGTCCAAAAAATGAAAGCCAACAATAATTAAGTCTATAATAATTAAAGCTGTGATTAATAATCATATGATTGATGTGTAGTCATCTCCCGGGCTATGTATGTCTGTCTATGCTTTTGTATGGATGCCCTAATTGCAAGTGAGTCATAAAATGTGATAGTTGTGATACAGTATAGTTGAATACTCGCTATTGATAACTATTGCTTCGCTCATCACTGCTTAGGTGTAGTTCTAATTCTGTCTCTAATAAATGTTTTATTAGACAATTGTTATCAAGGACAAATTGTACTGATACATGCTCAAAATTTCTAATACAAGAATCATATGATAAATGACATTGGCTATTTTAAGAATCTTTTCCCATTATAACTTAGCAATCTATAATAACTATCTCATCTAGGATCATGTATCATGAAAAATTATATGAGGATGATAAAACTAGCTAGTTATTTTTTCCTAATTAGTCACTAATAGACAATTAAACTGTAAAAAGGATAACATTTTTGATTTTGAGTCCAAATTCCTCGTTATGTCTAAAAATGCTTCAAAAAAGTGTTTACTCTTTGATATAATAAAACCTGGAGTAAATAATTTGTATCATTAATACCATTCAAAAGATGAGTGGCTTATCTTTAGTCTTGTGCTACAGATTTGCTACTAAAAGGAAATGGTAACCAATGGTTGATTTCTTTACTGCCTTTAGATTACTGTCTATAAAAGTTGTTTAAGTTATGAGAATTTTTGACGAATTTGTGTTACAATACGAGTAAATAATGACAAAACTTTATTTAAGTCCAGTCACTGACGACACTTCCTCTTAACTCAAGACATGCTGAGAGAGACCTAACTTATAATAAAAGCTAAACATTAGTCATACACTCTTACGATAAGTGTCTTCGAAAAAAAATAAAACTTTAGAGACAGTGAGTGATAAAAGTTATCCGAATATATTTTCTCAACCAATTAATAGTTTACTGATAATTGCAGTACTTTTAGAACAGAATAGAAAATATCTGTGAATTTTAAAAAGAATTAAACATTTCTGAAATAATTTCTAATAAAAGAACAACTCTTAAAAACAACATAATTTTCACCTAGGTAACATCTATATTACAAATAGATCTGTTAATTTGAGTGTTGATTCTTAAATATAAATTTATTACTTATATTTGTTGGAATGACATTAGCCATAAAAGATACCATTAGGAAATATGAAGTTACCATGGTAAATTTTACAAAAATTTAGTCTCATTTTTTGTTTTTATCGACAAAATAAACAGAAATTGTGTTGACTTACATTTATTTAGTTCTTTAGCGAACAATTGAAAGGCAAACAACTATAAAAGAAGAGGCGATCCATAACTGTCTCGACTTAACTGTAAAACTCAGATAAAAATGTAAATTATGAATTTCTAACAGCTTTTCATTGAGAGTAGGGCTAAATGTGTCAGACATTTGATTCGCGATAGAATATCATTGAAAATAGAGTTCGATGACATCAACGAAAACCAAAAAAATTCAAAACTTTATTTAAATTGAGTTTTTCCGACAAAAGACTTCAGAAAATGTGTAATATTTGTGATATTTTTCTAATAAATGAATAGAAAGAGAAAATCAATTACTTGTAATGGAATACTATTAGGGTTTATGCGATTTTGTCGAACCTAAACTCGAGCACAGTTTTGATGACAAACTATTGCTGTTAATCACAATATGAACGGCTATCACAACATCTTCAGAGGACTGTCAGACAATCGTTAAGGTCTGAGAACCTGTCGATGTGTCGACTCTACTTATAAGACTCTTTCCGATTGTTAAACGATGACCACTTTTCAGGGCAACACTACTTTCCTCTTATAGAACAAATATTAAATGTTAATGATCATGCATAGTTTAGCTGTAGCTTCAATTCATTTATTAATGAATTACAAAAATATTCTGTTTCTATCGATTAAGTTATCTTATATGTTGTGCCATAATTCAGGGCAATCCTAAACCACTGGACAGCCGTTTATTGCTGAAGATCTCTATCTGAGTTTATCAATAGAATGAAAGTCCAATACCATTATGACAGTCATTATTCATTAAGAAAAGGACATTTCAGTGAATATAAAGACAGAAACTAATGGCAATTCTGATGACATTACCATTTAATTACTGCAAACTTATTAAATGATTCGATTTAACCCCATTTTGTGTTAACTATATTATATTCTCATATTTTCTCAATTAAAAAGTCAAAGGAATTCCTGAAATCTCTTTTATTAAACTTTTG
The DNA here is from genome assembly GCA_034695785.1 of Galumna obvia. NCBI lineage: Eukaryota > Metazoa > Arthropoda > Arachnida > Sarcoptiformes > Galumnidae > Galumna > Galumna obvia. The sequence goes on along the minus strand of JAQFZM010000883.1, from coordinate 13,856 downwards.
GTGTTATTTATTCAGACAATGTTTTTAACAGAAAGTCATCGAAGAATTCAAAATCCAATAAATAAAATCTCATTTTTAGGAATAAATAGGAATTTTTATTCAATTCGTGAATAAACTAACAAAAGAAGGAATCACAAAGACCTGTCTTTTTATACCTTATGCTTCAAATGATAGATATATATTGAAATTTATTAAAAGCCATATATTGTTAAACGAAAATCAATTGATTTTTTAGTGAATGAAACCACGTTTTGAAAGTAATGTTATTTGAAATATTGAAAATAGAGAGCCTGGCTATTATTTGAGGTCAATTTTTAAAATCGAGTCCAATAATAAGAGTCTCGAAACTCAATTTCTTAGAAAAGTATTTTCTGTTTCTCCAAACATATAAAAGTTTGATCGAATCAGAGCTAAACCACAGCTCAGGAATATTCACAACAATTCGTATTGTATTGAATGAATAAATTCTTATCACGCAATGGATGGCAAAAACGCACAGAATATGTCAGAAAAAGTTCTCTATAAAAGAAAAGTTTAATCCAAATTCAATTTTACTTTTCTTTCTCTATTTAATATAAGATTCACAAAATGATTCCGATTATATGCCATTACTGTTGAATTAGTGAACAAAACATTGAAATTATAATATTGTATAACAAAAGTTTAAATCTGTAGACATTTTCAAATAATTTATAAGATTTTATTTTAATAGATATAATTGTCTTTCAAATTATTTCTCTATTTTTATGAAACGTTTTTCAGAGATGTGTCACGAAATGAGAGAAAATCACTGAGAATGAGCTCAAAATAGGCTTAATTTTAAACTGACATTTAAATCATATTTCGGAAAATGAGCTGAAAAAAGATGTTTTCAGTAGAATTTATTGACTCATTAGTAAAGCTCTTATTATTAAAGTATAGAAAAATTGATTTAAGCATTTTTGTTGGTTCTAGTAATTAATGGATTATTAAAATTTCAAAAATTAATTCAAAAAAGATTTCAAATGGAATGCGATTTAATTATAATAAAATGAATAATAAATTATTTTAATGTGTTCTCAAATTTTAGACAATAAACTGATTGTCTTAAGCTTTTATTGCAGTCAATATTTACTGCTTTTCTTACGATATTTGGATAGTGTTTGAGTCTGATATCATTTTAGAGATTTATTATAATTTAAGCAAATTTAGGCGTAAAGTAAATTAATTTCTACATAAAAAAAGACTTAAATTTTAATTAGACTCACCATTAGATGATTGGCTATAACTAATATTGATGGCACAGACACTTGTAAACCACAAAATTTAATTTAAGCACAAATTTAGTGGAATTAAAATCGATATTTTATAAAATCAAATAACAATTTATATTAAAATTTCGTCGAAAATTAGGAAAATATTTTAGATTTTAAGTTAAATTAAAGTTCAATAATAATGAGAATAAACTGTGAAATAAAACTCAGAAACGTTTAGTTATTTTCTGTAATAAATCGCTTTTATTATGAATAATAAGTTCACACTTCGAGTGATTTTCCTCATATTTTGAGTGGAAGAATATTTCCTACTCAAGCGGTAAAGGGATGGCCAGTCAAGACTAAATGCACAGAATAAACTTTATATATTTTTTGTTTTAAGAAAACAAACAAAATTTCACTGAATCTGTATTTTTTAAAATAATGGATTTACTGTATGTGTCACTTAAAGCTGACCTTGGTTATAATATAGTTCAAATGAGTACAGCATTCATCTTAAATAAAGACTAGAAGTCTTTAAGTTAAAGGACGGATATATTTTAGTTTTGCCTTAAAAATGTCGTTTTGTGCTGACGGCACATACATAAACACCATTTTCCCCTTTCTTTCATTGAATTCCTTTTAAATTAAAATTTTAAATCCGTTTATAAATTATTGAAAAATAATGAAATGTTTATTTACTGACAATTCGAGTGCTTTTAATGTCAGATGAGTTGAAGTCGAGTTTAAAAGAGTACTCGAAAATCAAATGTTTGACAGTTTTCTATTCGAAATGAATTGACATAAACTCTCAAAATAAATAAAATTTTCAAATAAATATATTTTCAATTCTTGATTACCGCAGAACTTGAAAATTCCCGTTTCTATTATAAAACTAAACAAATGATTGCACAGAATATAAGAACTCATTCCTTCCGTATTATATATTATAGACTCTCATAAAGGCTTAAATTTTCTTTTAGTTCATTAATTCTTTCTCTCTCTTACTCTCCCTCTCATCGACTCATATTCTGTGCCAACTTATCAAATATTCAGATCAATGAATTGGAATTTCATAAAATATAAGTTAAGGAATGAATAGAATTAAGAAATTCAAGCATTTGATATGAGTTGAGATAATATCTCTAAATCAATGTCTGCAACAGATTTCTATCGATTATCTCAACGACAGACGAAGAAATAGAGTCTTAAACCCTATTTATTCCACTGAAACAAATTAATGGATTTCTCTGATTTGTGAAGACTTTTAATTGGTTTATGGGGACAACCAATTCTTCAAATAGATTTTAAAATGATCTAGTACTCAAATTTCAAGGATTTATAAAATTGTAAAAGCTAATTTTAAATTAAACATATAAAATCTTTGAATTACAGTATACTCTGTGGGTTATGAAGTCGTCTGTTATGAATCTCTGTGTCTTATGAACAACAATTTATAGATTGGACTCGCGTATAGCGTATACCATTTAATGTTAAAATATTGTCTGTTATGAAGTCGTGTGTTATGAACAGATTTCCATGGCATCTACCCCTTCATAACAGACAGAGTATACTGTATATAATAAATTAAATAAAAGATAATACGAACCTCTCTTTGAGTAAAAACTTGATAAGAATGAGAAAAGAAAGGAATTGAGTGTAAGTCAGTGTAAGTGTGACTTAACTCAAGTTCGAAACATTAATTAAAATTGTAATTTGAAATATATGTCAGAAAATTTAATTAAATTAAGTGAAATGTAATTAAACCAAACAAAGGAAATGTCAATGACTTTCATTGAATTTATTCGGTGTTGAGTCTAAACTAAGAAATTTTGTGCTTCGACTCAATTGTATTTATTAATGAAATCAATCTTTTGGTGGCATTCCTTATGGAAATTCTTAATTCACTTCGGATGACATTTTAGGACTGGAATGACTCCATTTCTTATATTAAGTCCTTTTTCTGATTGAAAGCAGAACTGAGACAAACAAATCATAGATTGGATTTGAAATAATAACACAATTTATTCTTTGGATCAGATGTGAGTCCACTCTTTTTATTTTTTTATGTTCTTTTAGTTGCTTTTGTTGGACATATCAGAGAACTATCGGTTTGGATCTGAATAATTCAGTGTTAAATAACTGAATATTAATGGCATTACATAATGTAATGATCAAACTTTTCCTTATAATTATATCTCAAGACTTAACAAAAAGAAATCAATTATTCCTTTGAAGCGGTTCTCTCTTTCACTTACAGAGGAAGTGTTGTTCGGATGGTTTACTTTAAATCAAAATTATTATACATTTAGTGTTGGGTTAAAGCATTTGTAATCGTTATTTGGTTTTTGGCTCAAATAATTTAAGTGACGGATCTTTTAATGTCATAAAAACTTGTGTTTATATACTATTAGAACCGAATTTCGCTTATATTTGATTGCAATTGATTTACGAATTAAGGCCTTATTGTGAGCGTCGGAAACAAGACTTAAAACAATATTTGTTTGGATGTTGTCTTAAATTTCAATTATTTGTTGTTTTGGTCACTCTCTGGAGGATTAGATATATTGGCTGACATTATACGAGTACTCAAACCTCAAATTTAAGTCTATTTTATTATTTTGGTCGACAAAATCTAATTAATGTCTTCCAAACGAATGTGACTCAACTTTTGTTTTTACTTCAATGAAAATTAGCTCCGATTTAGTTTCAAATGATTGAAGACTTTCTTTAATGCAATACTTTTTCGATGAACAGCACTTGTGGCGAACCCCTGCGTTTGAATAACAATTTATTTAGAATTCAATAAAATATAACAGATTTTGAAAATACCATAAAATTGATAATAGAGTTCAAAATGCAGATCAAATCACAATTTAAAACATTTGTTAAAAACTCTTATTTGAGTTCAAAATACATTAATAGAAAACATTTTAATGATTTTTGAATTAAAAAATCAGAATAAAAGAGAAAAATAAAACTAAATCTAATATTAGAGAGAATCCGATCATAAAATCCTTTCAACGAAATGAGAGCTTAAATCAGTTAATTACTCAATCAGTCAGTCGTCGAACCGATACAACAATTTACGGAACACTTCATACGAAGCATTGATTATACCCCAGGAAAGAAAGGCACGACTGTAGTTGACGTGAACCCCATAAAACATTTTACGTATACTTCTATCCCGTTCTAAGTACACATCTCTGGTCGCTTGACTTATTGACACAAAGGGAGTGCCCGGAGTTTTAGTTTGCATTTGAGTTCGAATCACATTAATTGGATAAAAAGCACTACTTATTAGAGCGCCGACAGCGGCACCACTTATAAAATCTTTGAGGAGTTGACACCACCAATGATTCTCATATTTTTCTAACACCGGTAATGAAGTCTTGGCTTTACTTCTAAGAGTGAAGAATAATATATTTGAGGGACCGTTTCGGCACAAAACAGCTGTCAGTCCTCTATAGTATTCTCTGATACCATATTTGCGGAGTTTAAGGAAAGCGTCGAAAGTATTTTTATATTTATGGTGAAACTGATCGCTTTGTAAAAGCATTTGTATTCTTTCAAAGGGACAGAGAATGGCTTCGGTCGAACCGGACATAAACGCAGCCAAACAGAAACGACTCATTTCAAAGGGGATTAACATTTTGCCGCCGTTTCTCTCCAAAAGTTTGCGATACTCTGCAAATGAGCCAAACATTATTGAGGTAGAGATCGATCGTTGCATAAGTGGAGGACCGATTCCACGATATAAATATCTGAGGCCTTCAGTTCTGAGTTGATTGACAGCACTCTTGGTTTGGACGCCATATAACATCTGACGGAATATCACTTTAGAGATCGGAAACGTTACGTTTATGTTCACAAACGCTGCGAAGAGACCACAAATAAACTCTCGTTTGTCATAAGTGTCCCAATCGTTGAGATATTTGTCTCGAGAAGAAGAGCTCGTTTTGCCACTCATTTGCTTAAGAGTCGATCCTTTTATTTCTTTATCTAATCTTTTGATCTTTGGATGACTAAAAGTGAATTTTTTGTACAATCGGTGAATAAGTCCATCAAAAGACTAGATCCAATTCAAAGCTTAAATTAAAATATACCTTGTCTATTAATTAAATAAATATATAAACTATAAATTGAATGTTAAAAGTGTTCAGGATCATTTGCTGGACTTTGTGCCCAATTTTTACTTACGTTTCATTCATTTCTTCAGTCAATTAGGACTTAAATTATCGTCAAAATATTGGCCGGAATTTCACTAAACTATTCATTTGTTGTATTTTTAACTAAAATTTTAATAATTTGTAATAAATATTAAATAAAAATTGTTTAAACATTTAATTGAATATTTTGTTTACTTTTAAATATTTTATAAAATTGTAATAAATTTACTTTTTTTAATAAATGTATTCATTGAAACTATTTTTACACTTTTTTAAGTTGAGTTAACCCAATGTTTGGAATAAAAATATTTTACATCAAAACATATGATACAAATATTTGTTTTTAAGAGTAAGTGTCGCCCTCTTTACACTTTACTTTCAACCAAACCTTTGACAGAACCGGAATATTCTGTGAATGTGTTGCAGATATAGAACTCTTGTGTTTTGATTTTATTCTGACAAATACCTCGATATCAATATTAAACACTAAAAATCTAATCACTTTTAATTCAATTCCTGAGATAAACATTTTGACTAATATTATGAACACTTTTTTTTCTCATGAATTTTGTTTAATATTTTGAGAGAAAAATAAATCATTTCATTCATTATTATGAATATAATATGAGAGAGCAGTCACTCATCCGGTTATACAGTCTATGGATTTCCGTTAAATTGTTTTGCAAATGGTATTAGTGTTGCTTAGGATCTGTCCCTTTTAGACTGTCTTTTCTTATTAGTCTCTGATTTCAATCTAAGAATTGGTTCACAAATTTTCAGTAAATTTTTGTACCGACTTTTGTATCATTCAGTTATCGCTTTGAAAATAATTGAAACACTTTGTACTGAAAACTCATTGTTTTAATGCTAATTAATGCCAACTAATTATCTCTCGATATAAATGAGTAAATTTAGACTAAAACTAAGTAAAAGAGTTAAGGAATAGTTTCTTAGAATTGAATTTTCAGAATAAATGAATTGCTTTTGTATTACGTTTTTCTAATCAAATGGGAATAGCCTTTCATCGAGTAATAGCCAGGTTAGCAACAAATCCTAATAAGAGATTTTACTTGCTAATACTTGTTTTCTAATACTTATAGAAGAACTTTTCCTAGATTAATTATTATGTTTCTTAAAAATAGCATGTTTAAATTTCTAATATTTTATAATAATAATTATGAAAAGAGGATTATTTTTAAATAAAAAGTAAGAAAATGTAGAGTTAATTATATGTGAATATAAATAAGAATATGAACTAGATCATTATTTTCACTGAAATAGATATGAACATAGATTGCGAACAAATAAAGGAATAAATGGATTATTAATATAATGTAAATAAAATGAAGACAAAAGTAGAAGTAATTCGGATTTTAATAAAGTTTTATTTATAGAATCAAAAAACAATTTGTTTTTCATCAAACATTGTTGTCGATAATAATGAACATGGTCATTAAATTGACAGAACATTTTTGGTATCTCTTAAATTTTATTAAATATATTTATCAATTGTTAATAGTATTAATATTAGTTAATAATTATAATAATAGTAATAATAATGTGCTTTAGTTTTAAATGTAATCAATAGAAAAATAGTCACATATTTTATAGAGAAGTCAGTGTTTGGGGCGTCACTGAAATCACTATAAGTTCCCATTTTTCCAATGATTTACATTAGAGTTGATTACAATTTCTCTTACAATCATTTCCTCAAAAATGTTATTAATATAAGTTTTGGTCTTTTTGTTGAAATTTGTGGTCATATTTTGAGGGCTATTATTCTGTATAGAAATTCGGGAATTATCTCTTTGTTTGAGAGTATAATCAAATGTTTGTTACATAGTTTTTGTTTTTATATCCTTTTAATATATTTAGTTGTTTTCTCAGCTCAACAGAAATATTTGTTAATTAATTTAATTGTTTAATTAGTATGTAATCGATGTCTTTTCCTTTTTGTTTGAAATAACCCTGTTACTTTGTTTGTTTAATAAGAATTTTCTTTAATTTTTAATAATATTGTGCTCTCGAGTCAAACACCTTTAGAAGCAGTTTATAAAAGGAAAGGCAGTTCTTATTTGAAGTAATGATGAAAATAATAAAAAATAATAAAACACTTTTAGATGGAATCAAAAAGTACTGCTTTTCCTCTTTTTTCACTTCAAAATAAATGAATTTCTCTTCTATTAGTTTACTCTACTTTTAGTTAATTGAGAATTTGATTAATGAGTGGTCACTCCATTCAAATGGAAACAGTATTCATGTGTTTCGTAGTTGTGCTCTAAAGTTATTTTTTTAAAGCTTTGAAGTCAAAACTTATAAATAAATATAACTTTTCATTTGATGTAATTTTTTGTATTATTTTCTAATTTAGCCTAAAATCGATTCGTTTTAATCATTTGTAAGAATTGTTTTTATTTCTAATTTTAATGCATAGATTTAAAGGAAGAATTTATTGTAATGTTGGGTAAGAATAGACTAATCGTTTGTAATCATCCCTTTCTTTTGTTATTTATGAGTAATCGTCGGTTAATTTCCTCCCATTTAGTCGTAATTTTTCATTAATTTTAGTGATTTTTGTTTTACACTCCAATAGTTTAATATATATTTCTCAAAGTGTTATTCAATTTTGCTAGTTTATACTTATTTAATTAAATTACCCTCTATTTTGTGTTCGGAATTCGGTAATGTTTGGTAATGTAGTGCCAACTAAATGACATTCACTCTATTTTATAGTATGTTTTGCTATTCTTTGCAATCAATGCTTTAATGGAATTCAATGGACAGTCTATCCGTTCCATTGATTACAGAATGTTTTTCCATCGATTTTAAGCGAAAACATACGATTCAATAGGTTTTGGCACTGATTTGCCATTACTTGCCATTAGACAAGTAGTCCTCAATTTACAACAATTGTCTTATGTATTGTTGAAGAGTTGGTCCCATAATTGTATTTCCAATAATAAATCGATTTAAAGTCAAAACATTTAATTTGTTTTGAATTTATGTTTTAATACAATTTCAGAGTCTATTCTTTTCTATTGATTTCTTATTCTAAAAATTGTATCTCTTTTTTATAGACTTTCTTTAAATAAATGATTATTTATTTGTTTAGATTTAACGAATCATTTGATGAGTGATTTATTATTAGATTTGGATTCTTTGACTCAATTCTTCGGTATTCCTCTCAATTCATATGTATTTTTATCAGTTGTTGTGTAATTCAATCCAAATGTGTTACACATTAGAAGAGTAGAGTCTAATGTATTGAAGAGTTTCTTCTTTGTTGTGTAAAAAGTCTCATAAGAATTGGGAGAAAAACATTTTTTTTCTTAGCGACGAACGGAATCATTCATTCAATATCTAAGTTCAGCATTACTTTCAATGACTTATTCATGTCTTTAGAGGAGAAGAGAGTATAGATTTTTATTTAAAACGATCCCAGAATAACATTCTCTTTATGTTTAATCCATTTGTAAATCGATTACTCTTTTCTCTTGAATTTGAATCTCGTTTTCATTTCTTTTGCTGTTATGTTGTGCTCTTTTCCAGAGTCTCTTTTGGTTAGTTTTTAGTGTTATATTCATTTCCAACCAATTATATGAAAAACAGTCAGACATTGAATTTAGTTTAACAACGATTTGAAGGTTAAGTTAAATATTATTAAAGAGTAATTCAAATTCCAATAACAAAATCCCTTCTCTTAAGCAAAAACAATAAATAAATTATATTCGAATGATTTAACTGACAATTCATTGGATTCATTGATAGATTCATTTGTCATTTGAAAAAATCAGTTCATTATATAATATTCTGGTTATTTACACTTAAGAACGAACTTTGAAACAATTTCTTAAGTGTTTAAAACTTTAATCAATTGAATGATGTTTTTGTTCGATGTCTTAAAAGTTTGAGTTTTTATCATTCAGTTTTTAGAAAAAGAAGTATCCATTAAGTTTTATATTTATTAGATTCCTTTCGACATTAGATGAAACGTTCCTTTAAATGAGTTTCAATTTATTAATGTTTTCAATGGTTTGGACCCATTTTTCAACCAATAAAATAATTCAATTTGCAATCGATTCGCTTTTCTCTATTAACTTATTCTAAGGCTATTTTAGTTAATAAATTATAACATCTTTTATAGTATTTGTCACAATATTTACAATTATTATTATTATTATTATTATTAATTATTAATGAGAAAAGCGATTCTTTTTTTCAATTGTTTAAGAAAATTATAAATCAATTATTTATATATTAATCAATCATTAGATTTGAGGAGTTTTGAGTGTTTCGAGAGTTTGTTTTGTTCATCAAATTTGAGTGATTTTTGCGTTCGTTTTGCGAACTAAAAGTTAATATTATTAATAGTTATTATTAATAATATTGTGGTCGACAAGCATTTCGAGCATTTCTCTAATAAAATGATGTTTTGTATGTCAGATGAAAATCATTTAATTATAACTTCACTTATAGTTCGTATTTCTTTCGCCGATATTATTATTATAGCTTTGGATGAATTTAATGACAGCTCAGACTTCAAGCTTTGCGGTCAGTATTACAGTTGAAGCCGACATTGAAGAAGATGGCGATGACTTGGAAGAGGCCACAGATGGAGTTGTGGCCGAACTGGTCGTTTCACTGAACTGAATCAAATTGCCTGTTATTGTCGACACCGTTGAAATGTGTGGACCCGTCTGTTGCTGTGATTGATTACCACTCAGACCACCGCTTCCATCAAAACTCGTTCGGCCTATAGTTTGGACACAAAAAGCAAAATAGAGTCAAAGAGAAGAATATAAGAAACCATTGTTTGTATTAAAAGACAATTCTGTCAAATCTTATTGCAATCAACTCAACAGTAGACCCGAGAAAAGAGTTCCCAAAGAAATGGTAACCAAAATAAATCACTTCAATATGTGACACATTTTTTTCGGTATTAATGATAAAAAAATCTATAAATTATTATAATTTATACTCTTTTCCATCGAAAATATCAAAGAAAATACTATGACCTCAACGGACGATATAATAAGAGAAATACCAGAGAATCTCATTTCGTTTTGCCTTTAATTTTGTTTTATCAGTCAATAGACGCCAACAAACGCACTATTTTGTCCTCGACTACCATATTATACAACGAATAATATATTTCTTCTCATCGATAACTTGTTTATATGTTTCTATAACTCTCTCTCTCTCTCTCTCTCCCTCTCTCTCCTCATTTCATCTCTTAATATTTCTTCCATTTCTTTAGTCAAATGAGTTATAAATAAGAGTAAAAAAAGGATTAAATGGTTAATCGAAGGCCTGGGGTATATAATAATTTATTATTGAGATCACAGTTTCGGATAAACATATGGTATTTGTAAGACATACATGTAATCAAAAAATGACCGTTTGATCCCTTTTTCTCAATTGATAGACCAATAGTTTGATTCGGAGATGGATTTAGTTTTGACATAAAAAGGATATTCTTTGACATTAAGTAATACTTATATTATAGAACTAATGTATTACAAAATTATCCCCAATTATATGAATGACACTTTAGATAACATTATCTCAACCAAAATGTCTTCCAGAGGATTGTTATCACAATATTTCTATTGAATATTTCTATCGGATCTGTTCTGTTGTGTTCTTTTGTTAAACATTTGATTGTCTATTCGTTTGTATTCATATACGAAATGAATAATTAATGTAATTATCTTAATATTCAAATTGATTTACATTCACAGTATTATTGAAAGTCAGAGTCGCGCAAACTCTCATTTATTAGTGAATCGCAACTATTTTTTTCTAATTTTAATAACATTTGAGAATTGGAAGTCAAAACTTGCTGGACAACTATGTCTACCAGGGATTCTAATTAATCCATTTATATGAGTTCTAATAAATTATTTAAATAAATGTGTTTTGTCTTTGAATGGTTTGACACCAACTAAATCACTATCAGATATTCAGTCGACAGATATTTATAAACCAAATATTTTTCAATTCATTACAGAATTTATATCAATATTTTTAAGTCACAAATTTTGAATAAAACAAATGAAAGGCTCGACATATCTCGACATTTGAGAAATTTAAGAATTTTTCATAAGTAAAATATACAGTATTTGTCAAAACATATGGGAATAATTCATAAAACGGGAAAAACTAAATTAACTAGGTTAATGTTGGAATTTTGAAGTCAAATTTTTTATCAGTTTTTAAAAAATATTTTTTGTTTTACTTTATATGAAGCTTTGAAAATACCCAGAACATTTTTTTTAGGTTTAAAAACTTTTCTAGGGAAATCAGTGGAAATTTGATAAATCATCTTGGCATTCTTAATATATTTGAGTTATTTAGAATTTTTAAAAATTATTTTATCCAGAAGTGAAAATAGAAAGAAGCAATTTCTGAAATATGAATTAATAATATTAGCATGATAATTTAAAAAATTCAATTTTATATGCATCACTAAAAATTCGATTAATTAAAAGGTAAGCAAGATAATTCAATTCTGTATAGTAGAAGATAAAATAGTTAAAATTTATTAAAATTAAAACTAAAAATTTGAAAAATATATAAAAAATTATTAATTTGAAGATAAAATTAAGAAAATATCAAACTTTTAAACTATTTTTTATGTACTTTTAAATAGTTTATTCGATTTCAATACTATTAATGATGCATAAAAGAACCACATTTAAGAATTTTTTAACTAGGTTGACCATTATATTAGGTTGGGTTCCAATAAAGCTCAATATGGAACACCCTAGTCACAAAACTGTATTAACACTAGGAACCCTAACATATAGAATCGACGTAAAGCCCTGACATAGTAAAAATTACCAGTCTCAATTTAAGCTAGAGAAATTGGTGAAAATCGAATATTATTATAAAGTTGAATTTATTTTATGATCATTAAACAAATTATCTAGTAAATTCATGAATAGGAGAATGGTGGAATCAAAAATCAATTTATTTAAAACAATTATTACAAACAGTAATTTTTAATGACAAATACTTTGTTTACTATAATTTTTTTTGACATGACTTCACAAATTAAATGATAAATTAAAAAGGGGTAATTAAATTTGAATTTTTGAATTTTCATATCAAGAAATGATCTAGGATAAAAGTAATGAAAAACTGGATATATAACTAACATGGCTCAATTGTAATTAGAAATCTTAAAACTAACTGGTAATTATTACCATGTTAGGGTGCCTAGTGTTAAACTATACATTGATAACTGAAGAATAAATTTAATTTTGTTATTGTGATTATTAAAATAGGTTAATAAACAAACTTACTATGGTAATTTAAAGAACAATGTAAAAATAAAAATATACTTTTAAAATTTGAACAAACATTATGTTAAGATTACTATGGTTTTATTTGTTTCTTGATTAAATTTGATTATCTTGATGCCAAATTAGAATATAACTCTTCTACAATTAAACGCAATTTAAAATAAACCCAGTATAGTTTAATTTAAGTTCTAATAATATCCTAGTTAAATAGGTTTTCACATTTAAGGAATTATTCTCATATGTTTTGACAAAAACTGTATATCAATTATCTGTTCATATCTTTTGAATCTATAAATTATCGCTGAATTTTTCCAATTCTCAAATGAATGAATATTTTCACTTCTTTTATAAGTTCTCACGTTTACATTAATCCTTTGATAAGCATAAAGGAGAGACATTTCTTAAATTTAATGCACTTAAATTGATGGCCAAAAATTTATGTTTGAATAGCCTTAAAGAATGTTCTCATTCCTCCCAAAATTGACTCCTTATTACTTATATTGAAGTATAGATATCGTTAAATATCGGTAAATGAAAGATCTTCATACTAGAGATCATCTCTAAACCGGATCTCATCGAACATTAATAAATATTTTCCTAATATTAAAAGTTTTCTAAATTAAAATTAGCCAAGAGCAAAAGTATATAAAACTTATATATAAAACTTTATTAAAATTAGTTAAAAAATAATTATACATTATTATGATCTTTTGTGTATTCTCCATTAAAGTCTAATAGTTTAAATAACCCTGATTAATTTGAAACCGATATTTATGAATTGTAATACATTTAGTGACTAACGTTTGTTTAAAAATTATACAATATAATGAATATCTTGTTAAAAAAAAGGTATTGTCAGGAACCAAATAGACATATATTGAATAGACAATATTATAGAAATTAGAATTCTTAATAGAGATTTCTTAAAGAATTCTTTTTTAGTTATAACTTTGTATCGGAATTTTTAAACTGTGCGCTTGGAAAATTTAAAATGGAAAAAATATACCCATATACAGTCAACCACATATCTAACTGGGACAGTATAACAAGCTGTAATTCCTAAACGGCTTTATGAATTTCGATGAAATTTTGCACGCGTATATTTACACTCCCCCGATTGATGAAAATAATGTTTTATTTTTTTAACA
>JAQFZM010000882.1:0-23584 GCA_034695785.1 Galumna obvia | reverse complement strand
GAGAGAGAGAGAGAGAGAGAGAGAGAGAGAGTTGCAATTATCTTAAAAGACACTTAAGTATTGGCTAATAAGGAAAACGATGACAAAAGCAAACGGATTATAATTCAGAGTTAATAAAAAAGACAATAACTTTAGTTTGAGTTAATAGAAGTGACTCTTTTATAGACTCTAATATTGTATAACTGAGTGCTAACTAACAGAACAAAAGACAAAACATTTGCCAATCTTTTCGTCTTTTCTATAAATGTGTTAAAACATACAAATATTAAGACTAAACCAAAAGTGAGCACTGCCTCCAGGAATCCATGAAACTATCTCTTGTAGAATGTTCAAGGGTTAAATTCCATGATAAGTGAGTAATGAAAATTGATCAATGAAATTTATCTATCATTCAAAGCCAACTTTGAGTTGTTGTCAACATTTTAGGCCATTATCAGAAAAAGAACCTTGTTTGTTAATTTATGATATGTGGTAACACTACTTATGATAGAAAGAAAAGGAAGAAATAAGAGAAATAAAGACCGAAACGGAAGAAATGCTTTCATTATTTGAGCAAATGATGAAAATGACAGCTAATGGCAAACGATAGTAATGGCGAGGCTTTACTGTAACCCAAGTCAGTCGTGAGATGTATTCCTGAGTCCGACAACACTCTTATGTCAATACTATCTGTAAAAAAGACTTCGGTTTTATTCTTCTGTCAATAAGTCTCTGGTCTTCACAAATATATATTTACAGGACTTATGTAATACTCGCAGACATTGAATGAAGAGATAAATTGAAGTCATCTTATTAGATGTCCCTCTTTTTAATTCATCCTTGCTTATGTTAGACAAGGAATCGACAATAAAGTTAGCCCTGGGCTCAAACAAACGCAGACCATCCGTTTGGTCACTGTTTTCACAGACAAAGTCAACATTTGTCTGACTTTTGGCTAAATTTGGAATTTAATATAAAATCAATTTTTCAAAAAAATGGAAATAAAAACAATTTTATTTGAAAAATATATTAGAAAAATAGTTAAGTTAAATGATCTAGTGCAATCTAATAGTGACGCCCAAAAAGCAAATAATTTATTACAGAAAAAAAAGAAAAGTTAAATATAAAAAAAATTTATTCTGATTATAAATGTCCTTAATATATGTTCTTAATATAAAACAGAATTCATTTTCAATTCAATTTCGTTTTCAAATAATTCATCCGAAAAGTTTTTGAACTGAAATTTTCAATATTTACTGAATTTATATAATAACCCCGTATTGTGTGTATCGAATATTTTTCAATTTTTATCCAAATTTTATTACATTCTCTCAGATATGAAATATTATTGAATTCTTTGTGAATAAAAATTGAAAACTTTTTTATGTGAATCAATCTTTGAGTAAATGACACAAATATTTGGTGTCTCAGAAAACAGTCATATATTTATTGATAATATGCAGCCAATGAATGATAGAAAAATCCATTTGACTGATCAATGTCTGTGTCGATCGGACCACACTATTAATGGACAGATACTCAATAATCGAAGTCATCTATCAATCGATGAAACATTAATGAAAATATAGAAGTAAAGCAAAAAGTTTTGAAATAAGAGTCACAACTAATAATCAGAATTTGTTTTTCCAACAAAAATATGAAACCAAAAGAAATGAAAGAAAGTTATGAATCGAAACATAACATGTCTTTAAAAACAAACAAAAAGAGACAAAAACTGATGCAAAACAACATATTTTTCTTTGAATTCAATGAAAAGAACTGAAGGCAAACCAAAAAAATCTTTTACTATTACTCACATTAAATACAACGAATAGAAAAATTGAATCCAATTAGTGAACAAAATAAATATATTCTTATATTTTACCAAAAATAAAGTAAATACAAAGAAAAATACTGAACACATGAAAACTTCGTGCATAAGATCTGTTTGTAGGGAATCGATAAAAATATTTGTTCCGTTCCTTCCAATTACTCTCTCTCTCTCTCTCTCTCTCTCTCTCTCTCTCTCTCTCTCTCTCTCTCTCCATCTCTGGCGTCATTCCATGTCTTTCTCCAACTGTATTCAAGTTCATTGAGTCTGCGTTTGGTTTTGTTATTGCAGAGCACAGCACTCGCCAAAGTTAAGTCCTTTTTCTCAACTATAGTTAGCGGCGGTAATACTCTTTAGAACTACTGTTTAGAACCAATATATATATATATAATAAATATATATATCATTGGACTCAATGTTCACTCAATGTTTAGATTGACGTTGAATTATGTGATGAAAAATTTCTGTCTCTTCTTTTGGCAACACTTTTATGAACACAACTCTACAATATTTGGGACTCCATTTGATAATTAAAATTTAATATGAGTTATAGTCAATATTTATTCAATAGTCTGGTCTTCATCTCTAAAATTAATAAAAATTGAGAGCATTTCTCAGTTTTTTAAGTCAATCGTCAATAAAATAGAAGAAAATAACAAATTTTCAGAAAACTTCTCAAAAATCAGGTAAATAACAATTATTATAAAATTAATTATATTACTCATTTAAGTTATCAATAAATAACCTTGGTTATTAAAATTGCTATTTAATTAGATTTATATGGAAATTAGGAGCTCTAAGTTATTATTAAATCATCGCAAAACTATTAGCTATGAATCGAATAATCCATTGCATCGATAAGTCAGCACATATTGCAATCAATTACAAATATCTGGTAATGCAATCAAATTTATCTAGTTCACAAATCCGTAGAGAGTAATAACTACAATAGTTTCTATTATTAAGCCTTAATATATATAATATATTAAATAAAATTCTCATCTTTTTTATCATTAAATTAAATATATTTTGGGCTCAAATTAATATTAATCTCTTATTAAATGCAATACAAAAAACGAAAACATATTTCACGCAAAAAATGTTCATTTTTTCTCTCAAAATATCCTAAAAAATGTATGCAATAAAACTCATAAACAAAGAGAAACATTTCATAACAAAAGACATGAATTTGCAAAAAATGCAAATAATGTCTACAAAAAAAACAAATGCAATAAAAATGAGGAAAAAATAACAAATGTTTAATACTTTTTTTGTGAGTAAAACCTCAAATAAAAGTGTAATTTATTGTGAATGTCTTTTGCTATTCTGATCTTAATTTGCATAACCTTTGCTGACATTTCCAATTCTAATGAGTTGTGACATTTGCCTAAATTAACTTAATTTGTGCCAAAGCTTTGGTATAGGAGTCCAGAAATGAGATAAAAATTTGTAAGAAATTTTCGTTTTACACAACAAATAATATGACTTTTGGTTTCGGCTTTTTTAAGGATAAATAATTAGTTTATTCTTCAAAGAAGAGGAAAAAAAACTGTCGAAAGACTGCGAACGAGAGTCTAATTCAAAAACGAGAGAAAAAAAATCAAATTTATTTGAAACGATTCCTTTTTTTCATCGAATTGTGTGAACAGAATATAAACTATTTAAAACAGTTTTTATTTGGGATAAGTTCAAAATATAAGTTTATACACTTATGAATTGCAAATCTTATGGACTGCAGCACAGGTCACAACTGTCAAAAATATCTGACAAAACAACTCATAACTTGATATAATCAGAATACGGTTATTTGCATTGACTCTGATGACCAAGGGGGTTTTCCATAATAATGATCATCTAACTTTTGATAAATCTGAGCGGAGAACAATTTGTACGCTATTCATTCAAAGTCGATATAAATAGGAAATTTGCAACTGTTTTAGACAGAATATGACCGCCCCTCTCTATCCCTTCTTGCACATACCAATTATTTTAGAAATATAGACACATATAATATTCGCGAAGACTTTTGTTCAGCAAACCGTTCATATGATGACTACTGATGTGGAAAACTAAGAGAAGGGTCGTCATTGAGGCACATGAATGGGTCACACATTGATCAGTGCAAAGGGAAAGCCATAAACAGAGAGAAAATAACGACTACTTATGAGCTGAAGATAAAGATATTGTGTTTTAAGTCTCTTTTCTATCGTTAGATTCCGTTATATTTTGACAGAAAATTCTCAAATAAATGACAAAAATATTTCGTTTTATATTCACTTCTGTTTTATTATTAAAACAAATCTGGATTTCAATGAAATTTATGACAGATTTATGTTTTGAAAAGATTATAACTTTTAAATAATAGATAAGTTTTGCTTGTTTTGATAAACAAATTTTTATTCAAAACCAAACAATTTTAATGAATATCTCAACTGAATATTCAAAACCAGTTTTTAATTGATTTGAAGGAATAAAAACACTTTTGTTCTGTTCATCTGTTCGTCTGACAAATTAATTAAAATATCATTTTCAATGAATGCTAGACTATATTCACTACTGAATATTCTATAATGAATTATATCCAGAATATATTCATTAGTAATTTTTTTTCAGCCGAGAAATTAATTAAACTTTACTGTCATTTCAGTTCCCTATCTTTGATTCTCCACAACATTATCATCCATTAGATCTCTCTCTCTCTCTCTCTCTCTCTCTCTCTCTCTCTCTCTCTCTCTCTCTCTCTCTCTCTCTCTCTCTCGCATTTCTCATCCAAAAGTTAATAGCAATTGATTGATAACTTTATCCAAAAGTTAGCATTGAATTACCACTACTTTTTGTGGTTAAACAGGTCGTGGGCTTATGTTTCTAATTGGTGTTTGAGTGTTATGTTGAAGGTCTTCTTAACCCCTAAAAAGAACTGAAGTATTAAAAGTCTGAAATTTTATTAAAAATGACTCATTTTAAAAGAGTATTAAATATGAGTCCAAACAAAACTTCTAGGAATGCATCAAATATTTATTTAATGATTAATTACAAACTTCCCTATTATTATCTGTTATTGTTTTAATGGCCAATGAATTGATAACTCTTTTGTGGCGACTTTTTATTTTTCATATCTTTGGCTCCACTTTTGTAAAAGTGCTGACAATCGTTTTGTCGATTCAGCATTAGTTCATTCTTTAGTCAAATATACAGTTATATCAAAAACTGGTATAATTTTAACAAATCAATAACCAAATATTCAAAACAATTTTTAATAAAATCATTGGTGAGATTATAATAAGAGGTCAAATGCTCTAAATTTGAGATATGTTTTTGATATTTTGATGTTTTCCAATATTTAATTTACAATATTTCACTTTAAAAGATGAAAAACAACTAAATCAAACCATTGATATACATTCCATCAAATATTGAATTATCATATCAGAGGAGTTATACTAATCCCTAATTTTTGGTATTCCTCAGACTATAAATTGATAAGAAATACTTTAAAGTAAAACATGTGACACAACTAAACCTTTAATGACTGTTTACACATAATAAAAGACTTATGAGTTATATGTCGAGTGAAATGTCGATAATTGGTTCAACTTATTTAAAGCGATAATATTTTATAATAGACTAAACCTTAGGTTTAAAAAACAATAAAACGAGGAATAAACGACATTCTCGATGATTCTGTAATATATTTTACAGTTCCATCTGAAGGTTAAAAACTATTCTGAGTGAATAAATACTACGCGTAATACATATTTAACATATGTGTGTAACTGACTATTTGACTCCTGTACATATCTCTAGATATTTTCTATTGCGTCGAATACTTTATTTTTAATATTTTTCTCTTCACTCAAATCTTATGAAAACAGAAAATGTTTTTTAAAGAAGAAATTATTTGAAAACTAATGAAATGTTTAAGAAATATTAAAATTCAATCGATGTATGACTTCTCAAAAAAATTAATAAATTCAACCAAAACTAAGAAAAACTTTTCTCAGAATTTATTGATTTTTGTGATTCAAAATATCATTTTTAATGTGATTTCTTGTTTGCATTACTTCTTAAAACCATTTAATTTTAAGTCAAAAATGTCTTTTAATGACATATTTTTCAGACATAACTAATACTATTAATAATTTTAAAAATCATAGAATCGCTGATTAGGTTAGAAATGAGAGAATTTTGTCGTCTCTTTAAAAGACATAAAAAATCAATAAAACATTGATTTTATCACTGAATGTCTCCACAAATATATTAATTGCTTTTTATTGATAATAATATTAATAGTTTTTATTATCATAAAATTCAATACTATTTTGTTTTCAGAACACTTTTTTGTCGAAACACAACCAAAACAAACATTTAATTATTATTTAAAAAGTAATTCAATTAGTATTCACTTCAAATACTCATTAATTAATGTCATCTGATTTGCAATCATTTCATTCATTGCTATTCAAAGTTTGTTTCCATACGATTCTTAACTTCTGTCTCATTATAATTCGTGAGCCTTTCCTTCACTTTTCACACCTTTTCAGGCAATTCCTTAATCCAAAAGTCTAACAAATCACTAGAATATAGTGATTCAAACCTGAGAGGCAATAGTTTAGGCATTTACTGTTGTCTGTATGAGTCCTGTCCTCTTATGTAGTGCCGGCATTTCCGACCCTACCTTACAATTTGTGACAATTCAACTCTAAGGAATTCTATTGTCGGTCGAGAAATACGGTATAAAAATCGTATTAAAATTTTTTCGCTTCTCTTTCAACAAACGACTGGAGAGTCATATATAGTGAGAGCACTTATGCCATGACTTTCATAGAGTAAAGGCGTTCATCACAAACACTTACATATCGGGTCCTGTGCTCTGAATAATCATAAATATCTGAATCCAATACTGCAAACATACTGTCAATGAGAATAAGGAGAGAGAACTCAAACAAAGCGAGACATCAAAATTCCGATTCAATATTGTTTGCTATCCAGAGGTGACCAAACCATCCAAATTCCCACTCATATTAAGAAAAATAGACAAGGGCAAATATGGGCAAATATGGACAAATATCGCTTAAATTTAGAGAATAACAACTTATATGTCAATGAATTTTACAAATATTAAAAAATATTTGAAAATAAATTGAATAAAATAATAACAACTCTTTCTTACCTTTGATTAAAAATGTGAGCCTCCCTGAAGTGGATCGCCTTCATATCGGTTGACATCCCTGTTCTCTAAAATATTTATGAAAAACCATTTTTTGATGAATTGGTTTTCTAAACTCAAAATAGGAGTGTCTTCGGTGTCTCCAAAGTGAAAGAGAAGGCTCTGAGGAACCGCTAAGGAGTGACCTCTCAATTGTTTGCTCAATAAAACTTCTAATAAACGAATGAAACGTCTCTTTTTAGTAACTTTTTTAGTGTTAAACACAAAAAGAGGGAAATCTTGCCTTCATTTGTATTTATCATTAGTCCTATATCTGAAAAGAGATCAGATTTTTTTTAATTTACTTAATTGAGGCATAGAATCCAGGAATTTATCCTTCAATTGAATTCCTAAATAATTTTATGTAAATCAATAACTCATTTCCTAAATTCTTGTCTTTTTCTTAATTTTTTTTTGTTTTTCTTAAGTTTTGAATCGAAAGCTGTTATTATTCGCTTCCCTTATAAACAAAATGTTCAGATTTTTCGCTAAACTCAGAACTAAAAAGTGATTAAAAATAGTTTTTAAGTTCTAAACCGAAAAGAAAAGTAGTCTAAAGAAGAAAGTGTTGAAATTTTTAATCTTTTATGAAAAATTGCCAAAAACTCTGTGCGCACACACTTTTACTGCAACGAATTAATTCTCTCTCTTTCTCTCTCCTCTCTCTTTCTCTCTCTCCCTCCCTCTCCCTTTACTCTCTTAAACGATCGGTTCTTAAGTTAAGTCCAATTTCTTTAATGAGTCCACGAATTTGGGAAAAAACGGGCCTAAGTTGTGGCCATACATTCATATATTGGTTTAAACAGTGAATGAGAGTAGTGTTGGGAATTGGATTTTATTCAGAGCCAACTAATAATAATAGATAACTGAACTCAGGATTGACTCGATTTAGCATTTAATAGAAGTGCGGCACTGAATCCTAAATTGAAATTGATTTTCATTGAAGTAATTTATTTTCAAATATCATCTGATATAAAGTGATATATTATTTGCTTCACACAAGAGTAGAGCCAAAGAAAAAAAAGTCATTAGATTTTCGGTCGGAGAGAGAAAAGAGAGTAAAAGTTCAATAGAACTGAACGTATAAATAGTGATACAATTTTTGCCAATTTTTTTCTCAACTTTTAGAAAGTCTGCGAATAATTCAATTTAGACGTCGGTTAGACTGAGTGTTAAAAATATAGTCTTATATAAAGAGTAGTACCCAAAGAGTTGTTGAAAGATTTGTGCAATTATGCAATCCTTTGGGAATGTCTGCAGTGTTTCTGATTAAACACGACTTATAAATACTTTTTATATTGAAATCCGTTTCCATTTTCATGTGTTTCTCAACAGATCAATGAAGAATCAGTTATGTTAAGGATATTTCTAACACTGAATAGACATACAGTTTATGAGAAAAATATTTCTTAAATTATTTACAAATGTCTTCTCTTACTGTATATCTATATTTCAATGGATATCCCCCGCAATCGTTAGAATAAATAAACATTTTATTAGAGACAGAGACAGTCAGTTAGTTATGGAATAAATCAATTAACAATAAATATATATTTGTTTAATAATAAAAATATGATATCCAAAGAATTTATGGCAATTTATAAGAGACTAACTTAATATGAACCCGACATAAACCCGACATAACCTGAATTTATTTCATATTATATATCTTTTTCTCACGAACTCATCAATGCTTTTGTTTATAGAGAGGTCGAGTCAAATGCGAACATGAAATCTGTCCAAAATTAAACTGTTCTAATCAGACGACCATAACTGGTTCCTGTTGTCCTGTCTGTGCCAACCAATTAGGTCTGCCATACAATTATAAATAGAGTAGAGTTTCCTAAACATAAACGATTACAACTATGTCTCGACTGTCACCCATCAGAATCGTTAGACGCAAACATCTCATCAACAAAAGGTTGTTATTTAGAGGGCGACAAAAAGTTTCATTTGGCTGGAAGTCGATGGCACCCATATCTGCCCCCTTTCGGTTTCGACAAGTGTTCACTTTGTACTTGTCTGGTAATTTAATACCACTTTAATTACTGACTCATATTTCTAACAATCCTTTTCTCTCTTTTTTTGACTCTCAAAACAGTCCGATTCGTTAACCATTCAATGTGAGAGAAACACAGATTGTCCGGCACTGACATGTCCTGAACACGAAGCCTATCGCGAGAATCCTATGGATTGTTGCAAACGCTGTCCGAGTAATGAAAATCAGACAAATATATTCATAATATTTTCTTTTCTAATAATATCTGTCATTAATTCAGTCATTAATAATAATGAAATTATTAATAATGTTATCTGTATTTCAGACGCACTTCCCGTCAAATCAATTGTTTCAGTCGACCAGTTGGGTGACCAGCGATCAATTATTGGCGGAGGATTCAAAGATCCCTATGAATTGATGGCTTTGGGAGGTATTCATTCATTTATTTCCTTATATTTTGTTGCAAATAAGTCATTAATTCTAATCGGAATACATTTTATCACTTTTTCTGCTCCAATAAAAAGGCTGTAAATTCAGAGGAAGAGTTTATCCAAATGGAGATGAATGGCATCCAAGTGTTCAGCCATTCGGTGAAGTCAAGTGTGTTAAATGTCGTTGTAAGGTATGGCCAGTAATTACAGTTTTTGTACTTAATTTTGATTAGAATTGCATTTTCTATTCATCCGTATTATTGAAAGTGAAAATGCTTTTCATCAGATAATAAAAACTATTGGTCCCAATAATAATTTCAGTTCTCAATACTTTGCTTTATGTATAAAATTGTAGCTTAACTTAACCTAACTCATTTCATTCAATCAGCAAATATCAAAGCATTCTATTCATACGAAGGTTAACATTATTGTTGTAATGAATAGTTAATTACAATTGGATTTCACTTTAAATAATAGGAATGAATAATAAATGTAATTCTGATTAAAAATAAAGTATAAAATGAGTATTTCAACCAATTTTTAAGTGATAACAACTATGAAATACATAAACATAAAGAAAGCAAAAAATTGCATTGATTTATATGAAAATAGTCCTTGATAAAAGCAGGTTCTTCTATAAGTTATTCATACTTTGTTTACTCGAAATATCGATTGTTTTCCAAAACGATAAATAAATTAATTTTATTTTTGATATGAATTACAGGACAGTCACTCCAAATGTAAACGAATTGTTTGTCCGAAAATCATTGCCTGTAGTGTTGTCATCAATAAGAATAACGAGTGCTGTCCTATCTGTGCCGATGATCTAGGTATGATTCAATCTCTAAACTACTTAATATTCTGAAGTATTGAAAGCCTTTTGAAACTCTTTCCCATTAAATAGAGTTAAATATATACTTAACTTTTTTTTATATAAAATTATGAGTTTTTAATCGTTAATTAAAAAAATGTCCTTGATCATAAGTTGAGAGAATCTCTAATCTTAGAAAGTGTAGCCTTTAAAGTGAAATGAGTAATGTATTGTCTAATAGATGGCATGATGATGAAGAATCAGCCGGAAAATCCCGTTAAAAGCAACAATCAAAGGAAAAGAGGCAAAAAAAGAAGACGTAATAACGGGAGACGACATCTGAAAGACTCCCTAAACATATGATTATTGAACACTTTGTCTGAAAAAGATGACCAGAAGGGCAAACATTAAGTCATTTTATATATTCCTCCGTTTCATCGCATTATTCAAAACTTTATTCTTTTGATTTTTAAAACTTTACTCAAATAATTCATTCATTCTGTAATAAAATGTTTACCAAATGTGGCTTTTTATAAGAATCTCTATATTTATCTAATGTTTTATTCAATGTCTAATACTATTGAAACAAATCAATGATTTTACTCTAAAGCGAGGATTTTAATCATGAAATTCAGTAAAAGAAAAAAAGGCCACACTTTTAGGCATTGATTAGGCACTGGCTTTGATCGACAACTCAAACATTTTATTGATTACGTTGTCTACCACTTCATATTCTGCTTATTTTAAGGGTGGGTTTGATCCCTCTCTGAGCCATTCATTCCTAAACAATGTTTCATATTTGTTGTCATCATTTTTATTGTAATTAAGTGTTGTATTCTTCCGAACATTTCTTCATAGAATCGATTCGTTTGTAAACATAAAACGAAAATATATTTCACTACAAATAAGAACTTAAGTTATGTATAAATTCATGTCATTATATGTTCAATTGATTATAGTCATGATTATAGCCCAGATTACGCCCTAGATTATACCCTGATTATATCCTCATCAGTTCATGCAATTGGATATCATATATAATGTTCTTATATTTGAAAATAAAATTAATGGCAATTCATTGCAATTATCGCTCAATATTTCAATTTGTCTTTATTTGAAAAGTGAATCCTTCACTCCTTTCTAAAATGAATGTCACAAAAGAAGGAGTGACAGACATTTATCGTTTCTAATTTTTAACAAATGATTATTTTGAGCTAAATTTTGGCCCAAAATGTGTCACTTATTGACAAATATTTCAAATATTTTCTATTTGATAGTCGTGTCAGACATTAGCCGACTTTCCTCACAAAAGAGAATAGTGTTAACAACTAACGACTATACGACCGCCAATACTTTAATTTGACAACACATTTAAGGGTTTAAGCATTGAAGCAAGACTAAATTGGTTAAATTGGCTACATTTACATTTAATAAAACCAAAACATTGTTTATTGGAATCGATTCAAATTAAAGAAAAGGTATTATCAGTGAATAGTTGTGTTATGTGTCCAACAGATGATGTCGAGGATAACTTAATGTTTAAGTCTTAAAGCATCAGATCTGAGCGCATGCACTCAATACCAGAAGAATCATTTGTGAGGGTTCGCCGGCTATGAGTGTGCGTTCAAAGTATGGCAGAGTTGTTGTCTTTGACTACAATTATTTCAATTCGAATAATATTCGAAACCTTTCCTATTGTTAGAGTATAAGAATTATTGTCCATAACTTCCAATAAGAGAGAGCCCATCAACTTTTTACAGCGCAAGACTAGACATCCAAAACACTTATCAAACATACATTACGTGTTTTACATAATAAACCCTTTCATTGAAAGTAGTATTATATAAGAGCCGTAATATATTTGAAGTCATGCGCTTCTCATTTATTTGAAGGACTGGTTCTAATTCAAAGTTAGACAATAATCGTAACGCTGTCTCTAATATG
Source organism: Galumna obvia (assembly GCA_034695785.1). Classification (NCBI taxonomy): domain Eukaryota; kingdom Metazoa; phylum Arthropoda; class Arachnida; order Sarcoptiformes; family Galumnidae; genus Galumna; species Galumna obvia. The sequence goes on along the minus strand of JAQFZM010000882.1, from coordinate 11,383 downwards.
TTGAGAGTCTGTATACGACCCCACCGTTCGATTACAACTAAATATCTGTTTTGAGACAACAATTGCTTTAAAGTTTCGGACAAATAATGCATTAATTAATTGAATATTAATTGACTTCAAAACTAATAAGACTTTAAAACTGTTAACAAAAGTTATTCTTTGACTCAATTTTAATGCGATTTTCAGTGTTAAACAACTCAACACTCAAAGGATTTGACATTTGCTTGAAATTTGATATTAACTAAGTTTTTCTCGATTTTTCATATTATGAGACAACTCTTTCCATGCGATAAACCATTGCATACATGAACTCAAAGATGATATAAACGGAAAATAATGGAAAGTAAATGAATACGAATAATATGATGATATGCTTTGGTTTTGATTCATATACTATTATACAAATTTCTATCGCTTTGATGTCGTTTTGGACGCCTATGACAAGAGGTAAGCAAATATTCCCTCTAAGAGTTCAAATGGTTGTCTCATTAAATGAGTATTCATTCATTTTTAAAGTAAAATACTTTTTAAAGTCTATTCACTGAACACTTCAATGACATATAACTGTTTTTAGTCTCATTATATAAATTATTTTTAAGGTTTGATTCAATTATAAAAACTGCTTATATTCTATTCAAAGAAGTCATACAAAAGTCAGTGTCTTTTATATGAGTTATGTCAAAGACTTTTAATTTTTTTCCAATAATTTTATGCGAAAAATGAATAAAAATGAATAAATCGATGAATTTTTGAGTATCTGTTAAGAAGTGGGCAAAAGCAACAGATATAACACATATAACTACAGATAGACTACATTTTCAGTAAATGTGGTGAAAATGGCAACAAAAGGCATATAAAAAGTCTATATTTAATTATTAATGAAAGGCAATAAGAATTAGATATTAAAAATCAATACCGGAATCAAATTTGATGAGAAAAAGACGTTTTTTATTAACTTTATTAATATGTTCTCTATTTTCACATTTGATTCCCAAAGATATCGATTTATATGAAAAGTCGTTTTCTTAGTCCAACTAAAAGTCAAATAATTACAAAACAAAGAGATATTCCGTTTGGAAATCATTAATTCTGAGCGCAATAAATGTCAATAAATCAGACATTAATCCCCAAATTGAGTCTATCGTTTAAAATGAATGCCTCTTATTATCAATACTTTATTTCTATATTTTTGTGTTTAAGAAAAACAATGTTTGGATCACAAATATTGGATATTTTCTTCAAAAATCGCTGACTTATCAAAAGAAGTTTCAAAATTCTTAACAAAAACTCATTTCTCTTTTAAGACTCAAATCCTAAAAATAAAATTTCAATTTTATTTGAATCAAAACATTTTAAATAAAACAATATTTCGGTTTAAAATTTACTTTAAATATTAATCGTTTGGATATAACTCTTGTTTTTGTGTTAAATAATAATTTAGAAAAACTCCATTTACTTGAGTTAATACCAACAGTTTTCTCGGGGGTAGACTTTTCTTCAGTGACTAATAAAAATAAACTGAAGATTAATAAATGAATAGATTTTCATCACTTCTTAACTGTTTGTTTCCTTTAGTTATTTCATATAATTATAAATAAAGTTATATTATTATCATTTTATCTTTTAATAAATAATGAATTAAATTAAAAGAGAAAAACACTTTTATCTTAACAATGAATGTAGGCATGACTTTTATAATGATCTTTCAACATTTCGGAGATATCGATCCTTTGAAAAAAGGAACAATTCTTTAATATTCCAAACATTTCAGTTATCTTTAGTGCACTTTTCTAGAGTTTTAGACTTTTATACTTCTAAGTAAATCCGGATTTTTATTTGGACTCAATGGAAAACACGAGTCTGCCCTTCAAAACATACTTTCCAACAATAATTCGTTGCACTTATTATTGACTACCAGTGCTCTTCTCTAAAACGAGTGACATTTCTCTTCAATTTAGTACTGAAAATCTTTTAAAAGCTAAATATTATAAGTTATAACATTTTTTTGTGTTCACTACTCTTATAATTTATTCTATTTAATTTATAAGAGTAGTGAACACAAAAAAATGTTCATTTCATACATAATTCGACTTAAATAAGGTTTGCATATAATTATTTGTTTTATCTTTAATTCAATATTCTTTTAATTAAAAGTTTTCTACTCTTCTGTAACGACAAACAATTTTCACTGAAATCTATTATTTTTAATTAAAAATACGTAAATATTTTTAAGTTTCAATGTTTTACATTACAATACAATACAAAAAAAAACAAAATATGACTTAATTTAATGCGAAAATAATTTATTTTTTATGAGTCCATAAAAAGAGTAAAATGTTGTTTACAAATGACTTATTTTTTTGAAATTTAGTTGTGGTCTGAAGTTAATTCCTAGTTTAACAAGACTATTCATCAAGTATAATTGAAAAAATCCCCTTAAGTCTAAAACTGTAACTCAAAAGTTGCTAAAAAAATCTTTAGTAAAAAGTTTTAAAACATAAAAATCTTTTTAAAACTTAAAATTTGTGACAAAATTCTAATCTCTTGATATCTTCAGTCGATGAGGTTTGCCATCACTTTTCAGAATAATTACTATTCAAGACTATAACTCTTGAATATAAAAAAGTAGTGGTAAATGTCTCTACTCATGTATAACTGAACATCAAATGTAATCCCAAATGCACATAAAATTTGCTAGTTTAATTGACTTATTTATCAATTCTTTCGAATATATAAGAATATACATAAGAAGTGAATGCAATCTCTCTCTAAATATATGAAAAAGAAATGCATTTATTGAACGGCAAATAAAATGACGAAAAGTAAAGATATGTCCGACAAAAATGAAAGAAATAAATAGAGAGAGAAAGAGATAGTGAACGACATATTTTTAGTCACATCGAGAAAAGACCAAATATTTGTGCCGAAACTCTTCACAACAATCATAGCCTGAAAACTGAAGGTTTTGAAAAATAAGTCTAATTTAATGTATTGATTGAAATCATAGCAATGATTGCAATCAAAGTACAGATTCTGTAAATTAATGTCTCAACAAATAGTGGAACACATTTGATCAGTTAAAAGCAAAGTCACGACTAAAACATCGCAAAAGTTTTTATTAGTACAGATTAGTTGTGGTGAGAGTAAGAGTTTGAGTCAGAGAAATAGGAGGAGAGAGAGAGGGAAAGGGAGAAAATGTGTTTGTGTCTGACTCGAAGATCGATTACATTACACCCGAAAAGTTGTGCGAAATTTGCAGAAATTCTTTATTGGATTCGATCTAAAAGCTATTAATAGTTTTGGTTTAAAAGTTAATTCTATGAATTATTTAAATTCATTAAAATTTCAAATATATTATTATAATAATAAAAAGATCCAAATATTTATTGAAGTGAAAACATAAAATTCAAAATTTCTTTTAAAAGATTTTAATTAAACAAATAAATAAATAAATGGTTTGGTTTGGTTTGGGTGGAAGTTCTACAAAATTGCATCTCATATATGGGTCATATATAGGTCTTATTGAAAGCCAAAAAATATTGTTGACTGTTTTGACGGCTCATATATGTTTGATTGCTTTCATGTCATGAAAGGTATTTATAAAATATAAATCACTGTTTCGTTTGTATGAAATTTAATTTAACTTCAGTTCTATAAAAGAATAACTGATTCAGAAAAGTGTCGACAGATATTAGAAGATATTTGGAATCAATGGAAAAGACATTAAACTCAGAGCGACTTTTTTTTGGTAAGAAAACTGTGAAAACGATTTACATTGAAAAATCTCAGACATGAAAACCCGGCTTAAAGAGGATTGTGTCCAACAAATTCCTGTCAAATGTTAAGATTCAGACAAGACTTACAGTCGATGACAGGTCTTCTTATGGATTCCATTCTTTCATTTCATTTCATTGAATTTGGATAAAAAAGTTTGGATATAATTTAAGTGCAAATGTTTGACAATAGAGCGACGCTCTAACGGTTAAAGTCTAGTCTAACCATATATTTATATATCAAAAATGATTTATTAGACAATGTTTTTATACTCATATCATAACACAAGTAATGAAACAGTATTGCAATCGTAAAAAATTTCAATTTCTTTTCATTTTCTCATTTGTTTTTGAAAGAGTGAGCAAGGTGCTTTAACTCTGCTTTAAATTCGATCACACTAAAAGAACCTTAAGTTTTATATAGTTGTACTTGCTTATCTATACTTCTTTTTAGTATTTCTATTTTATAAATTCAAGTCTCATATTAAATTTTATAAAAATTGATTCTTGCTGAAATGGACACTGGTACTTTTTTTGATTGCATATTTATTACTCGAGTTATACTTATTCTTATTTAATTGAATCAATTGATCCAAAAGAGTATTATTTATAAAAAGCTATCGATTCGTCAGAAAATTCGTGATTCAAACAAATTTCAATATTTGTTTCGATACAAATGCAAAATAAAACTGTTTTCTCACAAAAATAGAGTGAATGTACAGAATATACAGAATATTCTAAATTTTTTATTGAATTTGTTTTCATCGGTCTATTGAATGAACCTTTTTTTTGAAACATTATTTTTCACTTCAAATAAAATAAATATTTAATTGCAGTGAAGTATAAATTATTGCAAAAACTTTTCGGCAAATGTTTGTGTAAACTATTCTTACAATTTCTCCATTGAAATGATAACAAATAACGAAAGTAATTACAATCAGTTGTATTGTATTTCTAGAGATTATTCATTTTTAATAGATAAGTTTGTCATATAAATCAAGATTTATTACCAAGTTTATTTTATCAATTTTTTGTTATTTTCCTGTTATAATGCTATAAATTTTAAAATTCTTATTGAATTGCGTTATAAAAGGATAACAAAACACTAAACAAATAAAATTAATTCAATTTATAAGAGCTCTATATATTACTATTAATTCCTTATTCCTATAATAATATCATTTAAATAATTTGTTTTGATCTTGTCAATTTATTGAATACGCTCAAATTAAAGTGAATGGAACAATTGAAGCAAGTAAATTCTACCCTAATAATCAAGAGATGATTTATAATGATTTTGAATTTAAATTTGAGATCAAATAAGTTTTTTTTTTGTATAAATACCGGAATAATATCTTAAGTATATTAAGGGATCGATTTCTTTGAATCGAGTAATATATTCTGAGTTCTTTTGTATAATATTCTTAGAATTTAATATTGAAAGTGAATGTATGTTCCGTATTAATTATAATATAATCTTGGCAATCGATTGTTGAAACATAATTCTTCAATTATTGGAAGAATTTGAATTTCAAATGACTGCAAACATTTTGACCTCATTTTAAAGTTTGAAAGACTTCTAAACACTTCTAAAGACAAACCGAAGATTAATAGTTGCGGAACAGATCGGAGTCCAAAATATATTTATATTTTCCGACATTCAGTTCACGCCAAGTGTTGTCGCACTGAATAAAATTGGATTTTGTGTCGAAACTAATATAAAAATCAGTAAATTTGTCGCAAAATATGCAAATCCGATGATATTCTGTATAATATTGACTTCATTTTGATTTTAAATTCGTATATATCCGTCAAACCGATAGTCAACTTAAACTTATCTAATTTCAAATCTCTGACGCTGAAAGGGTGGATCTGTAATTGAAAAAACTACATCTCTCTCTCTCTCTCTCTCTCTCTCTCTCTCTCTCTCTCTCTCTCTCTCTCTCTCTCTCTCTCTCTCCTTCTCATCCTGAGCTCATATGAAACGAGTAATTCAGAGGAACAGTTCAAATGTCTTCATTATTATGCAGATCATAGGATTAGTGATGAATACATTAAATGATATGATTTATGCATAAGAATTAGCATCACTTGTGTTGGGGTTATGAGAGACAGCCATAGAAAGTGACATAAAATATTTAATAATAAATAATTCATAAAAAAAATTTTCACAGTTTTTCAAATAAGACTAAATATATTTGAAACAAGTTTTGGGTAAAATTCTAAAATGACTACATTTATACGACATATAAATATAAATATTATGAGTGAACACAAGTTATGGAATAATATGACTGAAAATTGTCAAAGTTTAGGAACCAAATCTGGAAATGTTTGATATTGTACCTTGTTGATTTTAATATTGTCCCTTATTATTTTATGAATGCTTTGTTAAGTATTAGGGATGTGTTGAGGGCACTGACGAATATATACAATACTATAATTTATCGTAAATTATGTAATTTTTCAAAAGCAAATATGTATTGAATCGGGAAAACAGTTGAGAGGAGAGACATCATAAGTAAAGACTACTGTCTCTTATATGAATTGATAGGGAATTGTGTGCTTATCGTTTGGGTGGCGGATGTAATTATGGAGAGTTTACTGGCGATCAACTCAAACATCATATTTATATGTGTTTGAGGTTCAGAAAATATTCCGCTCCAAACAGCACATGAAAACTGTTGGTTATGAATGAGAGGCATCTCTGAAGGGAATGACTGCCACACAAAAGAATAAACAGAAGAACCGAATGACAAGTTTTATGGAGAGATGAAAATGATTTTCATGTAATTATTGACAGAATATTCTGTTCGACAAACGACACGAAAATTATTATAAACTCAATTCGTATATGAAATCCAATATATATTAACGGTTTGAGTGTCGAAATCACAAAAATAAAAACATTAATATTAATATCTCAGCTCTAATTCAACTCATAATCCACTGAATTTAGTTTCAAAAACTGCTGACAATTATTTTGCGAAAAATCTTAAATAATAAAAAGAAATTCTAATAAAAAATTCAAAACTATTCCGAATAATTTTAGGGAATTTTATTATTTAAATGAATGAAAAAATTTAAATTTATATTCATATCTCTCTTTTGGTAACGAATATCATATTTTAAATGTCACTCATATTTAAATCCTTAGAGTATATGAAAATTAAGACTTAAATTTAGTTTTACTTTTAAATTGTTTGAGTTTTTGAGCATAAATTCAAGAAAATTACAAAACTTTAGTGAGAATTAAGTTTCCTCTGAAAATAATAGTAAGATTTAGCAAGTTAATTAACACGAATATAGTACTATGCACTGTTCCAAAGCGAGAATCATTGCAATATATTTACATCAATAAACTCTTGCAAATGAAAAATAAAAAGAAGAAAATACTTAAATCCTTGAAAATAAGAGTTCAAAAACTCAATTAAGACATTTCTAAGTGATATTTCATAAAAGTTAAAAGAATAAAAATAAATTATTTGCTACAAAAAATGTGTTTTGAAAGCACTCAACTTAATTGAATATTTTTATTGAACTCTAAGAAAATCATTTCATATAAGATCTAAAGAAAACTTATTATAAGTTAAAGCTTTCAATTAGATTTTGTTAGATTTTGTTAGCATAAAATTGTTTTTATTTACAGTTATTATCGAAACCCTCTGAGCATATGATAGGAAAATTGCACAGAATAAGTATGTGGTGTACCCTTAATATCCTAAACTTCTGTTACACAAGAGTTCAATATTTGGGGTAATCTATTATTTACATAAACTCTTAGCTGAGAATTAGTGATAAAATCTAAAATTCTGTTAATCTTAAACTATAAGAACAGACATTAATTTACCCTTTCCAGAGAACCTGAGCTCACTATAAATAATGTGCAAAAGGGATACTAACAATTGAATATCCAAACCCTACTTATGTCGAGAATGTGAGAAACAATAAGTAGGAAATCGAAAAAAAAGTCGCAGCGATTACTTCCTTCTCTCTATCCCTATCCCTATCCCTCTCCCTGTGCTCTCTTATGTACTTCAATTGTAACTAAAGTATATTATATGAGTTCGCACTCATATAAAGTCAAAGTAAATAGTTTTCATAGAAGTCTTTCTCATTAAATCTAAAATGGATTTCAGAGTCGATCACAAGAGTAAGGGTACTCTTAATTGCATTAATGAGTTCAACCAAATCTGATGGTCTGCTCATCACTGTTGGGATAATCAGTAGAGTTCAGTATCGACTTCTCGTTAATTTAAAAGTCAGTCAGTGTTTGATCGGAATACTAATAACGGCATTAGTATTGTGTCGACAATAGAAACGAAACATAACTAATGGTTTGCAGTTATCAGAGATAAACATTCATTAACTTTATTCCCAATCAATTTGAATGCACTTTCCTTTCCTTGTGTTCAATCATTTATTTTTCTGTCAAACATTTTTTCTTTTCTCAGAGTATTTAATGAATGAATGATTTTTGTCCATCGATTTCGAGTATGAATTTATTCTTAGCAATCGATGGCTTTTCGATAATATATTTCTTTATTCAAACAAATCAATACTTGAATTTTACTTTCACTACATTTTTGTCCCATTTTTACATTTAGTCTCATTCTTTCGGTTCACAAATAAATGGGAAAAAGTAAAAGCCTTTAGACTTAAAAAATAAATAAACTGGAATAAAACCAGAACTTCAATACATAAGAATGAGTGCACCAAAAGTTCACAATTTTTACTCAAATTTTGAATAAAATTCCTCTGACTTTAGAGGAAACACATTTTGATTCCTCTATTTTTGCATAAAAAATAAGATTTTATATGATTTTTATCATTACTTTAGTCAAGAGAAGAAGTACTAAATCAATAGTTGGGATACCCAAGGGTGTCACTTCATCTTATCTTTCACAAAATTAGAAAAGCTCCCTGGACAATTGAAGTATTTTACAAAATTGCTATATTTTGGTACACTATTTAGAAAATTACCACAAACCGATGGAATCATGGATTTGTTAAACACAAACCATTTATAAAAAAATAATTCAATGAATTTCTTTCATAATTTTAAATAAAGTTATCTCTAATTTAATGAATGACAGGTTTTTATACTCTTATAAATATTTCTTTTATTAGTTTTGAAGAGTTTGTGAATGAATGTATGAATGAAGGAGCTTGGTCCTCTTTCATCAATATACGAGAGGAAATATAAGTATTTTATATAAAACAAGGGATCAAAAGGCAAATCCCTTCGTTCGATGACAGTCTTATTTAGTGCACAAAATAAAAGAGATATCTTTTGAAAGAAGTATTAGTGAATAAAAACGTCTTCAACTCTAAGACAAACATAACTTATTTTTATATAAAATCTGATTCACTCCAACTCTAAGAATATTCTTTACTTCTCTTTAGATTTGCTTCAAATTTATTAAATTCATACAAATAATGGATTTGAATAAAGAATAGATTCAGTTATCAGTAAAAGCAAATGGAATATAATATTAGCATATTGTCAATAAGATAACCATGCTTATACAATATAAATGAATTATTGAGTTTCAAATAATATTTCAATAAATGAATGCAATTCTTTGGAAAAAATCTTTTGGTTTAATAAATATTTGTGACTAAAATCGATAAGAAAATGTCAGAAGAAGTACAAATACCGACCATTTTTCGACCAAATAATTTCTATTCCGATATTTAGGTCAGAGTTAGCTCTAATAGCTATTAATGGGATGAAAAGATGAGTCGAATTGTTTTCCTATCAAAAGGTTTTGATGACTTTAACCATTGAAAAAAGGGTATACGAAGGGAGGACTCCAAATGCCATTAGAAAACTATTTTTCTATTTAGACAATCATTACTACTATTATTGTTATACTCATTATTTCAGATCTTAATTATAAACATAAAAGACTATAATCTAATGCTTTCTTTCAATTAAGTAATCCTTTTATCGACAATAAGTAATACATAAGAGAATACAAGAACTAAAGAAATGGAAATCATTTCAGCAATTTTATGGATCGAAAACATTTTTGGGTCGATTTTCCGTTTATTTGTCTCTAATTCCTGTTATTGTTTTAACTGTTTTTATGCGCAATATTTTACACTAAATTAGTTTTAGTGCCAAATAGTCGTCAAAAAAGTCATCAAAAGAGAAGCGCATAAATTATTTGTCAAAAAATGTATCAAAATATAAATATTAATATCATTGATAAATGACAGGCCTTACAATTATAGTCAATTTGAAAAATGTGCCCTCTCCTAATTTATTGCCTTCACTATTGAGTTCAGTAAATCATCAAGGCAAAAAATGCTGACCAAAATGTTTCAACTTATTCGTGGAAATAAGAAATCACAATCAAATCATTTATTGACCGGAATCTAATCAAAACAGGAATCATAAAACTATTCTTATTATCTTGATTTAGTATCAAGATAGATTAGAATTTATGATAAGCAAATATGGTATCGCATAAAACTAATGGCCAAAATGTGTCTTGTCTATTTTTCTAACTTGTTCCAAATGCAAATTGACCCTTTTCCTTACTTTATAAGAATGAAGACAAACGACCACTCCTTAAATATAATGAAAATATAATGAAAATATAATGAAAATATAATGAAAAGTGCATAAACATGCAACTTTTTATCAAGTAGTTCATTGGGTATAAGTTCAAAAACTTGAAAACCTCTTTCCAATAAATGCAATTTAAAACTTATGATCTAGCACATATAAACAAGTGATTTATATTGTGATCAAGTTGAGTTTTGTAACGGAAAACTCTTGAAAATAAAGATTGATATCAATTCTAGTAAAAAAAGAATTTCAAATTTGGAGAAAAAGGTATAAACCTTTTTTCACTAAAAATTTCGATGAATATTACGGAAAACGAAAAGAAATAACTTTAAAGTATGAAAAAGTGAATCACAAAAAGAGAATACGAAGAGAACCAAAAGTGGTTTAAAGTGAGAGTCATATGAATGATATGAAAACCTTTTTCTTGGATCCAAATTACGATTTATGTGTCCATTGCTGTCAACTTTGAGAACTAAAAAAAATACATTCAATAAAGAAATTTATATAAAAAAATCAGAACTAAATCACAGAATAGAAAGGAATTGAAAATAAATTACAAGAGTTTGACATTGAAATAAGAAGACATTTCAAAGTTTCATCGCTCAGAATCATCGCTCAGTTTTCAATTCCAGAGTACAAAACAAAGATTTATAGCTTTCAATAACTTATTCATAACATTTATGTCAAAATCGAAAGCTTTTCTTTCGGATACTTTTGAAAACCTTCAATGAAACCATTAGTCACTAATGTCTCATCCATATTATGCTCTAGGCAATTTCAAACTATTTGAAATTTGCTTAATCATGGTTTGTTTAAAATTATGAATATTCAAATGAAAATAGTGATTCTACTATAGCATACATTTATTAGCAGCCATGAAGTTTCAGCCACAGGGTGAAATATTTAATTGTAATTATTGAATTTACTAATCAAACTTATATATTGATCTAGACTAAGTAAATCCAACTGGAAAATCCTGGTATGTTTTTTGCAGGCAAATTAATTATTAATACGAGTAAATAGAGGTGCA